>WHUX01000222.1:0-83984 GCA_015179025.1 Terfezia claveryi | reverse complement strand
TCTACGCCAAAAGGTTTATGCCAGCGAGATGGCCTGGGGCCCGCGGCAAGAATACGACAACGAAGGGAACAGGGTATATAGTGAGATCCATACTGCACAGTGGTGGGAAGACACTCAGGTGAGCAATTTGTGTGTACTACGTCGGATATCCAACTAACTGAAACGGATAGGCTTTGCTACCTGAAGGCGGGACACTTGTTCCGATTTTACTAGCATCAGATGAAACTCACCTAACGAATTTCTCTGGAGACAAAAAGTTATGGCCTGTTTATATGAGTATAGGCAATATCGGAAGCTCCATACGCAATACACATACGATGCATGCCTGGATACCAATTGCACTACTACGGATTGGCCCGAAACGAATCAACAAAATACCTGGGTATTCGGTAGAAATGCAGGAAATTCAGGCGTTGCAAACCATACACGATGTTTTGGCGCATTTGCTAAAACCGCTATCTGACGTGAGATGTCAGAAAGGCTACGAGATGGTTTGTGCTGATGGGAACGTACGCTTATGCTTTCCTAAGCTCTTTTGTTGGCTCGCTGACCATATGGAAAATGCTACAATCCATGGTATTGCAAACAACCGCTGCCCTTCTTGCACAATTCCGACCGAGAAGCTTGGTGAGTATTCAGGAAGTGGTTATCCAGCTCACTCACATCAAAATTATGCCGCAGCGTACAACGATTTCGACGCTGTCAGTTTGAAAGCAAACGGCGTTAAAAACATCAAAAACGCCTTGTGGTCAGTCCCAAATATAAATCCGCCTGAGCTCGTTCGAGCAGATGTTTTGCACAATATCCTCCTAGGAGTGTTAAATCATTTAATGGATTGGATTCAAGGTTTTCTAGAATACTATGAGCGGATTAATGCATTTGACTATGTCTGGCATCGGTTGCCTCCCTACCCCGGATTTTCAGTTCAGACCAAGAGATACCGAGTTGTTTCACAATGGTCGGGAAAGGAAATGCGGAACTTTGGTAAAGTCATTTTTGGAACATTTACCGCGGCGTTGCGTCGGAAGGCCAACCAACCACGGCCCACCGGAGGTCAGGTACAGGAGTTCAACCGAGCAATTCGCTGCGTACGTAGCATCACTGACTTCTATCTCATGACTCAGTATCCTAGTCATACGGATAAGACAGTTTCTTATTTACAAGAATATTTGCGTGTGTTTCATGAAACTAAAGCTGTGTTCTTGAGGTTCCGTGCTGATAAGAAAACAAGAAAGGCTGCTGCAGAAGCACATAAGGATTTGTTGAAGGAACAAGCGGGATCATTGGTTGAAGACCTCAGGGCGTCGGAAAAGGTTAGGATGCGTCAAGAAAATACCTTGCAACATCGGGAATTGGTGAATGAGATTTTACAAGAAGGGGCGCACTTCAATTTCCCAAAAATCCATTTAATCTCCCATTATGCCGAACAGATTCCGAAGTTTGGGGCTCTAGCTCAATATTCCACGAATATCAGTGAAGCTATGCATAAAGGCCTTAAGGATGCTTACCGTCGAAGTAATAGGGTTAATGCAACACCACAGATAGTTACTACCTACACGAGGGATCATACTTTTGCTATGAAGGACTTGACACTTAATCTATGGAACCAGGTTAGGCAAAACAGAGATGTGACGCCAGGTGTCGGAAAACAGGTCTACTTGAAGTTGCGGGGGAAAATTGAGTTGGGATTAATATCCAGCCTCGAGGATCTGGAGCGTGTAACTGGCTTGCCAGATCTGGTGCTGACAACGCAAGCGTTTTTAAGGCAGGAAGTTAGAAGCATGGATTCCGACCCTACCGAGCTGTTAGTTCAGGAAATTCGTTCATATGGGGTGCTTCAAATTCCAGTGCCAAAGTTCAGTGGAGAAGGGTTCATTTTGCACAATGCTAGATGCACCGAGAAATTTCACAGGAAGGAAAGATACGATTGGATATGGGTAAGGAGACAGCGTGCATTGGATGAGGCACCAGTAGGGACGCTGAATGGTCGAATACCAGGACGAATCAATGCATTGTTCAAAGTAATAACTATAGCAGGAATGGTGCATCGGTTGGCGCATGTGAATCTGCTTCAATGCATTGGGTTGAATGCTGTGCAGGGCACGGAAGGGATGGTTCGCGTTGGATTGCCGATGAGTGGGGAAGGGGTTATAGTTAAGATATCACAAATAGAAGGGATTGCGCATTTGATACCATTAGAGCCGGGGGAAAGTTGGTTGGTAAATAATAGAATAGACTGAGAGACATGGAATATGATTTATGATTAGGAAATAATAAACTTGTGACCAGTTGAGAGAAGAGCCACAAAGAACGTGAAGTGTCGGATGTAAAACAGGTGCCAGGCCAATATTAGGAGGGCATGTGTGGGGGCGTATAGAGGTAAGCAGAAAATTGTAATACATGGGATGGTATAAAAGTAGTTGATGCGTCCGGATACAGATTTGTTTATTTTTTCTGCTGAAGTTTGAGGGTGCACATAGGGTGTATGAGAGGCAGTGGGAATTTGGTGGTGTTCGAGGTGTAGAGCATATATTTTGACGATGCGCATGGGGTGCATGAGTGGGAGCAGAAATTTTGTAGCATGAACAGGGTGCATGAGAGGCAGCAGGAATTTGGTGGTGCACCAGGTGGAACAAAACTAGTTGCTGCGTCATGATGGAGAATTTTTTTTGCTGATGGTCATGCTAATGCTTAAACATCAGATCGGGTATCTTAACATGAGGTGCGACACATATATGGATCGTAGATCCGGAACATCTGAAGGATTTGCAGATTCGGGGTAATCTTGATAGGAGGGGGTATCCCACATGCCATTGCCATTAAAAACCTTTGCACGGCAAAACCCAGTGGGAAAAAGCCAACATCATAGGAAAAGGTTCAATACATGCTTTCCTAGCTATCTAACCCGACTTGCCTATGCAAGGGGGGGTCTTGTTCATTGGCATGGTCGGGGTACTCGTTCGGGTCTTGGGCACTTACAATGCTCGTTTGAGTCTTTAGCACCCGGAGTGCTAGCTTGAGTCTTCGCGGTCTTTGAGCTCATGAACTCGATCGGGGTTTTGGAGCTTTGAGCTCGGATGGGGCTTTTGAGTTTGGAGCTCGTTCGGGGCCTTAGAGGCTTATTCGGGGCCGCAGAGGCTCGTTCAGGGCCTTATAGGCCTAGCTAGGAGCATGTCGCTCGAGATCTAAGACTTAGCTGATTCGGGGATCTCAATATAGGATTAGTCGGTTATTTAGAACAAACTAATAAGCAAATAGGAGGGGGAAATAATTATTTCTGACGTCGCTAATATAGCCAAATAATAGAGTGACATGACTTTAGCCATTTTCGAGCTGTCCGACAGTGTAGGTAGAGAGGGATGGGTGATTAGACCTAGAATCACCAGTCCATTTTGTCAAAGCGAAGTAATGTTAGGGGCGAGCCAGCGATATGGGGATATCTATCGGCATATCGATATATTTGGAGCCTATGAAGGTATAAGCACTGGTCTTGGGCCTAACTGGGCTACACGGAGCATATAGAGAAGAATATAGACTGATTCATTTGATAAAGTAAAGTAACCCAGCGATACAATACTTCACTTAAGTCTTAGAGAACAATAACTAGATATAAGATGTGCGTATATATATAGGAAAGCGGGGTTGACTTCAGGCCACCCACCATCGAGTGGTACTGGCCTGGTCTGCATAATCTCAGCTATAACAGTAATCCCCCTCTGCTAGAGGGTGTCCTGACCAACCATCTTCACTAACCCTCTGATCTACATGCTAATGTATGAAGGTATAGATATTGGGGCTGTTCCCGACAACATTAGATATGGCGGTCTAACAATATTAGATATAGTGGTCTGACAACATTGGACACGATGGTACGAAAACATTGGACATGGTGGTCTGAACAATAGTGCCTAAACAGTCTTGCATATTGGCTAGTAGGTGGGTTTGAAAGGATGGGGGTATTCTTTCAAATATAGTGGAATCATGCCAGTACTTAAACATCAGATCGGATAGCTTCAGTTCTCTGGCGACTTGCTCTCGATCTGCTTCCCATGATATATGGATCAACTGATTCAGAGGTATCTTAATATAAGGTGCAATATATATATAAATCATAGATTTAGGATAATCTCATAGAGGGGGGCATCTCCACATACCATTGCCATTAAAAACCTCTGCATGGCAAAACCCTGTAGGAAAAAGCCAACATCACGGGAAAAGGTTCAACACATACTTTCCCAGCTATCTAACCAGACTTGCCAGTACAAGGGGGGAGTCATAGTATTTGCATGCTCATGGTACTCATTTGGATCTTCTGTGCTCGCAGCACTCGTTTTTTGTCTTTAGTACTCACACTGCTAGCTTGAGTCTACACTCAAGGCAGGGGGTCTTTGAGCTTATAAGCTAAAGCGGGACTTTTGAGCTTTGAGGTTATTCGGGAGTATGTAAGCTCACTCAAACGCTTGTAAGCTTACTCAGTGGGGCCTTATAGGCTTGTTCGTAGCCTTATAGGCTCTTTTGGGACCTTAGAATCTAGGCTAAGAGCATGTCGCTCGAGATCTAAGACTTAGCAGATCCGGAGATCTCAATATAGGATTAGTAGGTTATTTAAAATAAGCTAATAAGCATATAGGAGAGGGAAATAATTATTTCCGATGTCATTCATATTAGCCAACAATCTAGTGACTTCTTTTTAGCCATATTCCAGCTGTCCAACCATGTAGTTAGCAAGGGAGGGGTAATTAGCCAAAATAACCAGTCCCTTTTGTCAAAGCGAAGTAATATTAGGGGTGAGCTAGGGATCACAGTGATATCATTTGGAATTTCGATATATATATTTTACGAAGGCATAATCCCTTGCTTAGGCCTAACTAGGTGTACAATGTGTGAAGAATAATAGCTTCATTTAAAGTAACCCAGCGATATAAAACTTAGCTTGAGTCTTAGACAGTAATAGCTAGATACAAGAAATGGGTATATATATAGGAAAGCGAGGTTAACTTCTGGCCACCTACCATTGTGTTGTACTGGCCCAGTCTGCATAATCTCAGCTGTAATATTGATTCCGTAACAACTTGAGTTGATTCCATAACTACTTGAGTTGATTATGTAATAACTTGTGTTGATTCCGTAACAACTATGGGACTCTAAGAAATAGTGACAATTTCATGACAGTGGAGGCAATCCATGACATGCAGAAATCCGTAACAGTAATGGTGTGCTAAGTTAAATTTGACCCAAATTATATATAGTATATTTGAAAACTCATCCAGAGTTAAGCACTGATACTAGTACTAAATCAATAATACTAAGGGTTAGCGAGTACATATCAGCTACTCGGCGCTGGCCCGAGTAATCCAAAGCAGTGAATAAACAACTTCCTAGTTTAAAGAGTAAAGAAAAACCGACTCGCTAGGGTGAGTTTTGGCAAGGCAGTTCAACAAAAAATTGCCTTGAGGGGAACACTACATATATACATAAGCCTCAAAAGTATAAGTTTTGTACTCATGTATACATAAGTCTCCTAAGCATGAGTTTTTTGCATATATATATACCTAAGCCTCGAAAGCATAAGTTTCATACACATGTACAGCTAGGTGGCAATGAATTTGGTACCCCCTCTACATAAGAGTCTTGCATTAGCATGCATATTATAGGTTTAGCACACATGTTATAGGTTTAGCACATATATTATAGGTTTAGTGCTAATGTTTAGTAGAGTAACAACACCAGCGTTGGTAGGCACTGGCCTCTCATATGATAGCATAGGCATTTACGTGTCAACATGCTAACCCTATAGCACAACATCCTCTATACTACAATATCCTCTATTGCACAATACCGCAATATTATACTGTATTATAGAATATCTCTAACAACATCAACATGTACTTCTGTATTATTGCCATTCTTCTTGTCTTATTGACCACTCACGTGGTTAGTACTATCACGACTCGCACCAATCCTACCACTACCACCACTACAACCACTACCACCACTACCACCACTACTACCACTACCACCACTACTACCACTACCTCCACTACCACCACTACCCCTATCCGAGTCGATCTAATACAGAGATTAGTAGATTGTCAACTTCTAGCAGAACTAGATTACCAATTTCGTTGGGAACAAGTAAATCCGAGTTGTGAAGGTCTGAATGTGAGAATCAAGGAATGGGTCTTGCAATATTGCGATGACCAATTGGTGCATTTTTCAGCCGCAAGGCAAGCACCACAACTAGTCTATCTGAGTCAGCTAATTCAGAAAAAAGTTAGGTGGGCTGATAGTTGGGTCGACTCTGATCTGGGGTCTATGGACCACTTTGATTTGTCTAATGTGGAGATTTCCACAATACCTGATTCAGAAATACCTGATTTGGAGTACCAGCATTTATGGGAGGAATTTAATTCACAGTGGTAGAGCTAGCAGGAGAGCTGGCAGAAGAGCTGGCGGAAGAGCTGGTAGAAGAGCTGGTGGAAGAGCTGGCAGAAGAGCTGGCTGGCGGCGGGAGGGAGAGCTGGTGGAAGAGCTGGTAGAAGAACTGGTGGGAGAGCTAGTAGGAGGGGGAGGACTAGGCGGGGAGGGCTGTTTTCTTTTGTATTTGTTTTCTTTTGTTTGAGGCTGCTGGCGGGGAGGGCTGGCGGGGAGGGCTAGTGGGGGAGGGCTGCTGGCGGAAGGGCTGGCTGGCGGAGGAGGGCTGGGCGGGGAGGGCTGTTTTCTTTTGTATTTGTTTTCTTTTGTTTGAGGCTACTGGCGGGGAGGGCTAGCGGGGGAGGGCTGGCGGAGGAAGGGAGGGCTGCTGGCGGGTGGGCTGGCTGGCGGGGGAGGGCTAGCGGGGGAGGGGAGGGCTGCTGGCGGGAGAGCTAGCTAGCGGGGGAGGGTGGGGAGGGGAGGGCTGCTGGCAGGAGGGCTGGCTGTCGGGAGAGGGCTGGCTGTCGGGGGAGGGCTGCTGGCAGGAGGGCTGGCTGGCGGAGGAGGGCTGGCGGGGGAGGGGAGGGCTGCTGGTGGGAGGGCTGGCAGGAAGGCTGGCAATTAAAGTAAATACTTCACTTCCTTAGTTGCTATAGATGCTAAACAACCCACATACTATATAGGCAACGGCAGTAGCGAACTTTGGCCTATTAGAGATATTTGTTATTTATATCTATTATCTATATAAACATTGATTAATGACAAGAAATTTAATACTTAGTATACCAACCTTCTGCCTTAATAACAGCTACTATACGATAAGGCATAGAGGTATAAAGACTATGAAAAAGTGACTCAGGAATACTCTCCCAAATCTCCGCTAGTACATCTGCTAATGCTTCCTTAACTACTTCTGGACCTCCGGGCATATTAATCAAATCCGGATACTTTCGGTGAAGTTGGCGTTTCATATATGCCCAAACATGTTCGATTGGATTAAGGTCAGGAGAGTAGGCTGGATGTTTAGCAACAACCCAGTCATTATCTTTGAACCATGTATGTGCAAGCTTGGAGGTGTGAATTGACAAATTGTCTTGCATAAACACTGGATCATTAATACCCATCAACTCACTCATTTCCAAACGAACATCAGGAAGAACACTTGTTAAAATCTCAACATATCGTATAGCATTATTATGCCCTTCAAGTAGTGGCCATAAATATCCTCTTGATGATCTAAAAAAACATCCCCATACTATGAGAGAGATATCATGAGCCGTCCTATATATAAATATTAGATTTAATAATTATAAGGATTAAGAAAGGAGTAATATACCTGCATGGATTTACTACCTGCACTTCATAATGATCCTCTCCCTTTTTTCTCCAAACCCACTTTGCCCCTGCTCCTTTACTACGCTCTACTGAGCACTCATCAGACTAAATATGTTTTTTCCATTGCTCTAGAGTCCAATCCTTCCATTCTAGAGCCCATGCTAACCTTGCACTAACATGTCATGGTAGTAGTTTTGGTTGCTTTCTTGCTATCCATTTTCGAAGTCCTTTACCCCGAAGCATATGATCGATAGTTCATAGATGAATATCTTGTAACTCGGGTATATTGTCTATAAGCTTCAGCTTAGATATTGAAGCATCCCCTACAATAAGAGCTAGAACTGCATCCTCAGTAGCTTTTGAGATCTTGTTTTGTCGACCTGGATGTGGTTTATTTATATGGGTTCCACGTTCTATATAGCATTGGATAAAATTCTGGATAGTTGACTTAGGTCGACCGATATGGTTGGCAATTTATGCATATCCACAGCCTTGCTCATAGAGAAGTGTAATCTTGCCTTTTTCGAAATCAGTTAACTGCTTTTTCTGGGTAGTGGGTATGACAGGCTTGTCTGGTTCTGCTAAAAGCGTATTAAATTGAACTGTAGATAGATTAGGTTCTGACATGATATATAGGAGGAATCAGAGGCTTTTACTCTAAAGTTCATGAGCTGTCTGCTGGTACTGGTACCGGTATGAAGTAGATCGCAAATAGTCATAGTGACTATTACTGTCTTAGATGTCCGGATAGTCAAATGAGCTGGCGGAATCTACTGGTATCTCGCAGAATCGTCGTAGAATATTTTTACGATAAGTGAAAATCCTATAAGTGAGGATCGATCTCAACGAGAGATAAGCGATTCTTAAAACTTACGTGTCTCGACACACGCAAGTAATAGAGTAAAGCCTCAAAAAATAAAAGACAATCGACAGGGGCATGCGAAGCTGGCTATCAATCGTCTTAAGGTAACAGAGCGAAGATTCTAGCACTTTCCTTGTGCGCGTAAAAATGATGCGTATATTTTTTAATGAGTATGTCAAAGTACAAGAATTCCCCCACATAATATACCTCTTTTCCTGTGAGGCTAACAAACTAAAAAAATAACTTTTGCTGTTACCCTCATCACAAATAACTTCCTAGCCACTACATTCCTCCCCCCTCTTAAAACTTAGGCAGCCCCATTGCCACCTAAATATCCATCCAACTCTCGAAACAACAAATTCTTCACCCTTTTTCCCTGTAGAAAAAAATACATCTATAAAAGAAATAAATAAAATATCCAAAACAATCCAGCACTTGCGTAATAACAAAAGAAACCTCCCTAATCCATATCTTCCACCATTTCTACCTTACTAGCTTCCAACAACTTCTCTAACCTCTGCACTAACATCTCCTTATTCAGCCTCCCTTCCCCAGCCGTCAACGATCTGATTGCCCCTTCTACCGCCAAAGCATCGTCCTTATCCTCCTCATCCTCAGCCTTCCGTTTAAGCTCATCTACCCCCTCATCAACATCCAGATTGATAACTAGTATGTCCAGCTTAAACTTCCTTTTCTTTTCCTCCTTCTCCTCTTCTCTCCTCCTCTTCCTCGTCATTGGCCTTCCCGCTTCAGGCCTTGCTTCAACAATCTTTCCAACAACTTTCTTCCCCTTGTCTTTGGCCACACTAACTTCCTCAACCTTATCATTCTTATCTTCACCCTTATCCGAATCCCCTCCCTTAATAACCTAAACTTCCGCCTCAGTCTGTGCTTCGGCTTTTTCACTTGGCGAGGTGGCTTGAGATACCACCTCGAGAGATGCAACTATTTCAATAGCTGCTTGTGTGTTTGGGGTGTCGATTTCATGAGGAGGGTTGTTAAAAGGAGTGAGAGTTATTATTGGAGGGGATGTAAGAGGTGCCGAGGAAGATGCAGGCGAAGCAACCTCCACCTGAATTTTATTTCCCCGCAATTTCTTCTTTTCCATGTACGTCTTTTCGGCAATATCCTTTGTCATCACCCACTTATATTTCTTGGTTCGCTTAGCAGCTAACCTTTCTGCTACCCCTATCATCATTTTCGCCTCCACATCATTCCATGCTGGATTCCTCTCCGCAAACCGCGCGAGTTCTCTGAGGAATTCTTCTGCAGGCCAGGGAGGCATCAATTCCCCCATCTTCTCTTCCCATTCATCTTCCCACGCGTTCTCCAGCCTTTCTCGTGTATTCGCTTTTCTTCTTTGAGATTCCGTATGAATCTCAAACAATGGTAGGATTGTTTTTGAGAAGCTGAGATCCATTTTAACGTCTTCTAGGGATGCTTTCATGCTCGTAAAGTCTTCATCGGTCCACCCTTCCACCATTTCTTTGAGGACTTGGGCGGCAAAAGCTACCTTTTCCGCTTGAGTTTAGGTCAGGCGAGCTATTTCTTTAGCAAACTCCCATTTGTCTCTTCCTTCCAGCTTTGCTATCTCATCTTGACACCTCTTCCTCAAATCTTGACTCCTGCTTACTACCCTATCAGCGATGCTGATAATTCGGTTGTCGTTTTCTGACATGGTAGATCGGGGTATGAGGCAGGGTAATAATATGTGATATGTGAAGTAGAGAAAGCTATCGTTTAGGAAGAATGAGTAGAATGTTACGACTTGATAAGGGTTATCGTAAGGGAGCTTTTGTTCGAGGAGGACGAATGAAGATTGGAGTTTGTACGAATGATGGGGGATCGGAGGTATTTATACTAAACAGAACACTAAATTTTTAGCGCTCTGTTCATATCCGATGCCTTCTTCGTTTGTTCCGTTCTATTCCAGACCCTTCTATAGATGATTTTGTGGTTATCCGAACATTCGAATTTTCTTTCCATTCGTTACTCTGAACTCCCTGAACTTCTTTTCCTTATAATCTCTATCCCTCCCCCCTCTTAAAAATTTTTTGGCCTCTTCAAAAAAAATTCCTTGATACTCAAGTAATATTCTTTGTCCTTCTTTTTACATGAGTGTCAATTCTACTTCCTTCTCCCACCATCTTTCCTTTTCCAAAACAGTAATTTCACGAGATCACTAGCATTATATTAAAATCAAAACCTGCATATGAAGCCTAATTTATCTAAAACGAGACGAAAAAACGAACAAAACTAGCGTAAAGCATCACTTACGTTTTTACATTCTACATAAGTGATCAAAACAAGACGATAAAAGCATTAAAGACAACACGATACAATGATTAAAAAAGAACAAAAAACGAGCATAAAGCGTCACTTACGTGTTCACATTCCACGTAAGTGATCAAAACAAGACGATAAAATGAACAAAACTAGCATAAAGCATCACTTATGTGTTCACATTCCATGTAAGTGATCAAAACAAGACGATAGAAGTTCCTTAAACCCGCTCTCCTAGCGTGTGAACATAACATTTTCCTAATCTTCAGGCTCTACCATTTCATACTCTTCTTTGTTTCCCTCTTCATCGTTATCCCCTTCTTCAACTATCTCTTCATCTTCTACTTCAACTCCATGGCGGACAAAAAACCTTTTAACTCGATCTCCTGCATAAATCCCTTTCATCTCCGTGCCATCAAGTTCTTCGAGCAGATAAGTTCCCCGATCTTCTCTTACATCCCTAACCTTATACGGGCCATTCCACTTATTCTTGAGCTTTTGAGACCATTGCTTATCAAGAGCACTGTTGTACAGAAGCACCATATCCCCGATCTCCAAGTTCTGTTGTCTTTCTCCATGATTCTTGTCAAAGTGGGCTTTGTTTCTCCCTTGACTTTCCCTAATTTTCTTCTTTGCTTCCTCTATATCTTCTTCTCTTTTTTCCAGTTGCCTCGCTCTTGCAGCCAAAAGGTCTTCCCTACTTTTCACCTTATCCCAATTGACAGTAGCCCAGCTTTTCGCAGAAAGTTCTACTGGGAGTATACAATCTTGTCCGAATACAAGTTTAAACGGCGTATACCCAGTTGAAGCCCTAGTCGTAACTCTATCTGCCAACAGAACAAATGGTAGATTTGCCACCCATCTTGATCCCAGTTTTGCCAACCCATCTACAATTTGTTGGTGGCCCCTCTCAATGATACCATTCGACTGAGGATGGAATGAAGCGATACAGAAGTTTTTAATTCTATATCTGTCGATTAGCTGCTTAGTTATCTTCTGGTTTTTGGGTCCATTATCATGGATTATTTGTCCAGGAAATCCGAATCTAACTATCCATTCATGGACAAAAGCTGCTATACTCTTCGAATCCGCTTTCTTCAATGCGTTTCCTTCAACCCATCCAGATAGGTAGTCTCTCATCGCCACAATTCTCGTCATTCCTTCGTTTGCTGGCATATGTATCATACCTAATCCAACCTTCAACCACAATGAGTTTTCTATGGTAGGATGCAATTCTTCTGTGACCCTTATTCTGGATCTTTTTTGGCATTGCTGACAGCTTCAAACCAACTTCTCAACGTCTCTGTACAATCCTTTCTACTAGTATCGTAAGGCTACCTTCTCATTCGTCCCCTTCCGTCCTCTGTGCCCACATTCTTCATGAAGCTCTTGCAAAATCTCTTTCTGCTCGTTCTCTTTCCACACGACCCTTCTTGGAGGCAAGTTTTGCCGTGCCCTTCGAAATAACAAACCTCCTTGAATCAAAAACTTCAAGGCGTTCAATCTAAAAGAATCAAACTACTTATCTATCATCGCTTCTGGCCTTTCAAGATCCTGCAAAAATTTCTGAATCTTCCTTATTTCCTCTGGCATTTCTCTTTCTTCTTCTCCGTCCTCAATAACTTCAATTTCCTCAAATTCATTCGCTGCTAATTCCGCATCCATCTCGTCCTCTAACTCTTCCTCATCCGACACCTCCGAGTCTTCTTCTGATCGCCTTCTTGTGGCAATGCATCTGGTCCTTTGTGCCTGCTACCGGGTACGTGTTAGATTTCAAAGGCAAATAACTTGATCCATGCCAACCATCGATTCACTACGGATCCTGGCAGGTCCGAAGCTGGTTGGTTTAGCTGATGAACAAGCGTTCTTGCATCAATTTCAACAAAAAACCTGACTCCATATAAGTACATATGGAACTTTTTCAATGCCTTAAGGAGACCCCGACATTCCAACTTTCCGGAATCATACTTCTTCTCAGCAGCTGTCCACATTCCTGATTCATATCGAGCCGGATGTCTTTTTCCAGTTTTCAGTTCTTCCTGCTGCAAAATCGCCCCCCATCCGGCTAAGGATGAATCGACTGACAGCACAATTCTTCCTTTTGAGTCATAATCAATTGGCTTGAGAGCAGGCGCACTGACCAAAACTTTCTTCAACTTATCCATTGCTTGTTGTTGTTCACCCGTCCACTCAAATTCCACATTCTTTTTCTCCAGGCAAAAAAGCGGTTCCGCAATCATCGAGATATCCTTAATCCAAATTCTGTAATAGACGCATAGTCCCAAGAATGCTCGCACATCGGTAAGATCCACACATGAGGGCCAACTAGTAATTTTTCGGGTCTTCGCCTCTTCCGGCATTCTTCCATTCATCCCATACACATAAGCCACGACCTTCAACTGTTCCATTAGAAACTCACTCTTAAACCTAGAAATTGTTCCTCCAGCTCATTCTATATCTACTAGCACCTTATCAATAGATATAATGGTATCTAAACAAATTTTCTGATACCTGGCGCTATTTAATCGGCTCTCCATTCTCATCCAAAAACAAGCTTCTTGTCTGTGGCTTAACCCCAACGTCATCAATAAATGGCTTGCTTCTCTTAGCAGTTATCTGGTCCTTAAAATCTTCTTCATTATCCTATCGAATACCTGTACTCCATTTGTATATTCTTGGGGTAGGGTAGTCATTCTAAGAAGTCCTAGTGGAGTTTGAAATGCTGTCATATCTCGGCTAACCTCCGCTAGCTCATATTGATCATACCCGGAAAACAAGTCAAGCAAGGATAGCAATGGAAATCTAGGAAGTCCTCGCTATATACTTCCGCAGATGGAGGCAAGCTCGCATCCTTAATGGTTACTGCATTCAATCTTTAAGCTGTTGATGAGTGATATCCCTTATCTTTTTTTTTACCAGGAACCAGGGATTACGGTATGGACCACAACATCTTTCCAAAGCCCACATTCAAGCTTCCTCTTCACGATATCAATAACCTTTCTTCTAGTACTTTCGGACTCAAAAATTGGCAGCTTGCCAGGTACATTTCGATAGTAGGAATCCTATGGGGTGGTTCACTTCAGACTTGAAAACCCCTTTCTCCGTAAAATCAAAAGCAATTCCTGCTTCCCTGCTAAATAAAACTTCCATAAAACATCCGTTCTTCAGCAGTGATTGTTTCTCTAATCTTCAACTTGGTAATTCTTTCCGGATGAGCCTTTCCCCTCTTTTCAAATAAGAAAACTTAGGGATAGTCCATGGGTATTTGTTTTCAAGTGACGGATGTCCTATAAGATGTTCCTTCCAATTCTCTAACCCTTCAGGTTCCAATCCCCCTTTATGCGGAATATTAGCAGGACAATTTTTTCTTGCTTTCTCTTGTATAGGGTCCGTCCTTTCACCTTTTTAACCGAATCTGACACTTGCGTAAAGCTCCTTACGCAAATGTCATCTTTTCCTTCCGTAATCTTCAGCGGCTTCCCTTTTTCTAGCTTTAAGGTAAAAACATCCCCGTTTTCATCAACTTGAACTTCCTCCCATACCTCCATCCTAGGTTACTGGACTCAACATCTGAATCTCAAGAGTATCATCAACTTGTCCATTGACCTTCAGGAAGCCTTCATCCATCTGCTTCACTTCGATTTCATTCATGATGAGATAGAACTGAGCAGAATGTCACTGCGTTTCCTTTTTCTTATGTATCATAGTATAACAACTCCCATGTCTCTATTGTCATGCTTTGCTCTGACCATCCTCTCCCAAGGCCTTCCCAAGATTATGTCCTGGGATAAGTTTTCCATAACAAAAAATCGACATCTGGTTGATATCCCTCCGATCCTTACCTCAACATCATAACAAATTCCATATGCCTTCATCCTTTGATTGTTTGCTGCTCCAACAGACCAATCCACAGTCAAATCAATGGGTAATTCTAACTTCTCGAAGACATCTTTACTCATCAAACACAACTCTGCTCCCGAATCTATCAGCATCTCATACTCTGTCTCTTCAACTCTACCCTTGCACTTAGGGGAAGTACACATATATAGCTTCCTGAGCATCTCTTTCCAACCAACAGTAAATGCCATGGCATCTGGTTCATCTGCTTTTTCCTTGATCGGTAGAACTCTCTTAATGTCAAACCATTTTGAATTAGTTCTGGCAAAATCGATCAAAGCTCTTGAACGGTTACTCCTGGTACAGGTGCATCCAAAGTTCTTTTACTAAGATCTTTAATATCCACTTCTTCTCTAAAGTAGCTCATAGTTTATCTTGAGATTGTCTAGGTTGCTTCGAATCAACCTTGCTTTAATCCTTCTGTGTGTGCTTCAGGATTCTCGGAGGTACGGAAGGGTTGAAAGGTTGTTTCTATTTTCGATTGCTTTCACCAACATCCTCAATATCTCTTATTCTTTTCTCCTCAATCAATGCTTCTTTTGATACTTTGAAGACTACCGGTTCACTATTGATTCTTTCTTCAATAACATTATAATCAACACCTTCCTGATCTTCCATGAAAATACAATATACTTTTGAAACCTCACTTTCCTTCTTTCTCAGGTAGTCTCGAACCCAATCTTTTTGCCACTTTATTCTTCCCTCAACTTCATATGGAACAGGGATAACAACTTCATCTTCTACACCCTGCTGTCTAAGATACATGAATCAATCTCTTTGGTAGACTTCTCCACACTCAATGGCTTTCTTTAAGTCTTAACACTCCTCCTTCCTATGCATTTGACCATCCCAATAACATCCTCGAATTCGATTCGCTAACGATGCAGCCTGGTTTAGAGGGTAATCCCTATTTCCATATTGTCAAGGTGGGTAATAGGGAGCTGCCTAGGTAGAGTCTTTGTAAAGACATTCTTCAGGAACGAAATGTCAGTTTCTAACTTCTTCTAAGCTTCCATGTTACTCAGTTGGAGATCCTTGATCATTTTCATTACCTTATCTAGTGGCTTGGCCTTCGTACCACTTTTACTCTCCATTTTTAGTTTCAATTCCTCTCTTAGCTTTGGAGATTCTTCACTGAAGAGTTCATCTCTATTTGCTTCTTAGCCTTCCATAGCTTGCTCATCTGTAAGTCATCCTTCGTACATATGTTCAACGCCTCCTTTTTTAGCTCTGGCTAGATAGTCGTAGTTGAATCGGTATTGTCAATATCAATCTTGTATCATTTGCAAAGCTTATCTCCTATTTTGTCAGAAAAAGCCTCAAAAACATAAATACTCGCGTATGTTTATTAATTACTAGCTTATTCACTAGAAGATTCGATCTCTCTGTGAATTCAAAAATGAACATCTTATAAGCTGACACTGAAGGTTCCTTTTCTTTTCTCATATTCTAGACGAGATTCTGTAGGAATGTTTCTGTATTCCTGATTTGCTCATTGTTATCGTTTTTAAACTCTGCTTTAAGTGTGACTACGAAATCATCTCAACTTTCCACAGCTACATATGAATCTAGCGTCTTAATATACTTACCAATCATTTTCTCACAATAGAGAGGAACTTTTTTAATACACTGTAAGTCAGTCCAATCCATTATTAATCCCTCTCATTGTACCAAAAAATCAGTAACATCAGTGCCATCAAAATACGGAGATCCTAACTGAAATGGAAGGAGAAACAGCAAAAAGCAGTAGCTAATGTAGATTGCTGAGGAATATTCTGAGCCTGCAATTTTGATTCCATGGCTTTCTTGATTTTGGTAGTTGAAGATACGGTATTGCACACATAGGGCTCCCTACGTATGTGATAAAATGGAGGGTAAAATGCTTGCTCTCGAGAATTCTGACTGTGGGAATTCAACCCACGAAAATGTATGATATACGTACGTTCAAGCTTAGGTGTGTCTTCTATTGATTCTTCCTCTTTTCTTTCTGCTCAATTTTCTCCTATTCTTATGCTTTTTTGGGCAGCTATTCTACACAAAATTCCAAGTATGAAGCCAATTATTTTGACACCTCCCTCTTTTTCCTTATTTTTGAGTTGGGTGCACCACAAGCAAAGAACAAAGAATAGAGACAAATATATAGAGACAAAAGCCACAAAAGCCGCAAAAGCCAGAAAAGCCTCCAGAGGCTTTAACATAAGGGTTGTACTCAAAATCATAGCTGAAAGGGGTTTTTTTCGATTCCTCTCCTTCCATACCAATTTTTTGATGGATATCGATACGTATGTTCTGACAATTCTGCAGAAGTCCAATTATTCTACTGCCTCAGCTCTCCAGTCGAAGGGACCAATATGAAGAAGATCGCAAATAGTCAGAGTGACTATTACTGTCTTAGATGTCCGGAGAGTCGAATAAGCTAGCGGAATCTACTGGTATCTTATAGAATTATCGTGGAGTATTCTTACGATAAGCAAAAATCCTATAAGCAAGAATTGATCTCAACAAGAGATAAGCGATTCTTAAGACTTATGTGTCTCGACACATGTAAGTGATAGAGTAAAGCCTCAAGAAAAAGTAAAAGACAATCGACAGTAGCATATGAAGCTAGCTATCAATTGTCTTAAAGTAACAGAGCGAAGATTTTAGTACTTTCCTTGTGTGCATAAAAACGATACATATATTTCTTAATGAGTATATCAAAGTACAAGAATTCCCCCACAAAATATACCCCCTTTCCAGCGAGGCTAATAAACTAAGCTAAAAAATAACTTTTGCTGTTACCTCCATCACAAATAACTTTCTAGCCATCATTGCGTTGCTAATGGATAGCCCACAATCGCTCTCTTCTACAATACACCCACTTGTATGTATGATGCTCTAATACTAGCCAGGTGCATAGCCACTATTACCGCCATTACATATACACGCAGCGGAAATATCTATTGTATTCGTTAATAATTATATACACAGAAGTATTGAGTAATAGATATATATATAGAGTATGCACTCACTGCTTCAATCCCTCTAACACTCACTCTAATACTCGCTCCCATACTCACTTTAATACTTGCTCTAATACTCACCCTAATACTCGCCCTAATACTTACCCTAATACTTACTCTAATACTTGCTCTAGTACTCGCCCTAATACTCACTCTGTTACTCGCTCCAATACTCACTCTAATACTTGCCGTAATGTACTAGGATATAGAGTGAAGGGAAAATACATGGCGAAGGGAGGTATATATACAGGAAAATCATAGTTGCCAAGGCTGACTGTGAAGGCCAACAATATAGACATTCCGAAGACAATGAGATAAAGGATAACCAGAGAAGTAGCATGATAATGATCAGACCCTTGTCATACGCAGGTGCCATACTATTCAATACCTGGCCTGGTAATAGTTATATTGGGAAATCGTAGTCGTGGTACTGTGAGTGGTACTGCGATATATGCGGAGTTCTTGCTTTATAATATATTTTATAGGAATTCATGCATTCACGCGCTTATGTATATATATGTGAGAAACTCATGCATTTGCGGGCATATATATATATATGTAAGAAACTCGTACTTTGAGAGACTTATATGTATAAGCCTGTAAATGTATGGATTTCTCGTATATATATATATATATGTCTCCAAAAGCACAAGTTTCTCGCATATATATATATAAGTCCCAAAAGCACGAGTTTCCCGCATATATATATAAGCTCACGAATACATGGGTTTCTCACATATATATATATAAGTCCCAAAAGCATAAGTTTCTCGCATATATATATAAGCCCGCAAATGCATGAGTTTCTCATATATATATATATAAGCCCAGAAATGTATGAGTTTCTTGCATATATATATATAAGTCCCAAAAGCAGAAGTTTCTCGCATATATATATATAAGTCCAAAAGCACGAGTTTCTCGCATATATATATATAAGTCCAAAAGCATGAGTTTCTTGCATATATATATATATGTCCGCGAATGTATGGGTTTCTTGCATATATATATATAAGCCCACAAATACATGAGTTTCTCGTATATATATATATAAGTCCCAAAAGCATGAGTTTCTCACATATATATATATAAGCCCGCGAATATATGAATTCCTATGAAATATATTACAAAGCAAGAACTCCGCATATATCGCAGTACCACTTGCAGTACCAAGACTACAATTTCCCAATATGACTATTATCAGGCCAGGTATTAAATAGTATGGCACCCGCATGCGACAGGGGGCTGATCCCTGTCATGCTACTTCTCTAGTTATCCCTTATCTCATTGTCTTCAGAAAGTCTATATTATCGGCCTTAGCAGTTGGCCTTAGCAACTATGGTTTTCCTATATATATACCTCCCTTCCCCATGCATTTTCCCTTAGCTCTATATTCTAGAACATAACAGCGAAAATTAGAGTGAGTATTAGAGTGAGTATTAGAGCGAGTATTGGAGCGAGTATTAGAGCGAGTTATTAGAGCGAGTATTAGAGTGAGTATTAGAGTGAGTGTTAGAGTGATTGAAGCAGCGAGTGCAAGTTCTATATATATATCTATTACTCAATACTTCTGTGTATATAATTATTAGCGAATACAATAGATATTTCCGCTGTATATATACTCAATGGCTGCAATAGCAGCTACGCACCTGGCTGTTGTTAGAGCGTTGTACATACAAGTGGGTGTATTGTAGAAGAAAGTGATTATAGGCTATCCATTAGTAATGCCAGTAGTAGAACCTTCAATGTTAACAATATCAATTTAGTTCATGATGCTAAGGGAATGAACTCTAATATACAGACATTAAAATATGCCAACCAGTATCCAGACGGCTTTGGTTGCCCCAATGGCATCCAGATTGTGTTGCAACTCAGCCAGGCATCCTAATTGTATTACAACGCAGCCAGGCGTCCTGATTGTGTTGCAATGTAGCCAAGCGTCCAGACGCACAAGATACATAGGACGCACTTGGGTGAGCTCTCGCATCCGGACACCACTTTTTTCTTGCTAATGTATTATAAGAAATGTATCTATACCTTTCATGCAGGCTGATTGCAGCTTCTTTTTCCTTAATTTTCTTTATTTCTACTCCCTTTCACTTTCCAAATGTATTCTCAGGCTTGATTTACATTCCATCAATATCTTGATCTATATTATAGAGTGTTTTTCTTCTTATTTTTAGCTCTACCTTGCTCTTCTTTCCTGGCATGACAAAGTCCTTTAGTATTCGAAGACCACTGATAATATTACTATATATGGGGTTATATAAGTATTGCTTATAGTGAATGTTATAGCTATTGTATATAAAGACTAGAGTTCCTATAGTATGGCAAATAGATTTAGTCTGATTATAGGTAGATACCTTAATATTAAGGTTATATTGTATATTAGTAAGGTGGTTATATTCATTGGTCATATGATGGGTGGCTGCTGTGTCATATTTATAATATTCTTTATATCCTACCCTAGTTTTCCCAATTCGAACAATATTGATAGTGACTCCTTCTTTATCAGATTCTTCATTATCAGAGTCCTCCTTGTTAGCCTTTTCGACCTTTTTCTTTTCGTACTTTTTAGTAAAGTACTTAGATTCTGTATGGTTTAGCCCTTTCTATCCTTTGCTGATATAGTAGTTGCATCTTTTGCTATTATCACCTTGATCCTGTCCCCTGCCAGCTCCTGTCTTGAGTACTACTAGGTTTTGTACTGAATCTCTAGTATTATCTTGTTACAGGCGGGCTGTAACTACGGATATACAAGTCAGTGGAAAGGTAACAAGGGGTTATTTGGTGATAAGTGCAAGTATAAACGCAGTAACAACTCGGGTGTATTGCGGACTTGATAAGAGTAAAGCTATATGAGACTTAGAACACCGCTTGGGTCTTATTGTATTAACTATGTAAAAGCGGTGAGTTATATAGAAGCTTAGATCTGATAACGAATAATCAGATCTGGACTATACTTCCTATAATAGCTTAGTAGCATTGACGTCAGGTCGTTGCCTAACTAGGAAACCACTTCCTATTTAGGAACGCTGCAGTCTGACATACATTGATTAGGCAGCCTGAACTTCAACGCATTGCAGTCAGGCTGACATACAGGATCTAAATTCGAGTATAACCAATAATGATATCTAAATAACAAGCATAAGAATATAATGAAAACATATCGAAGAGAATACATATATGAGAGCCAACCTCAGAGATACACACTTCAATAGCCAATCCCTTTAACGCTTTATTCCCAAGCGTGCTACCCACATCTGTATGGGTAATCAGTCAATCACAGTTAGCAGCTATAGCAGGGTATTGGTTCCACCGGAGGTGTAGGTCCCTTACCTGAGCTATAACATATCTCCTCTCTGTTTCCTCTTTCGTTTGCTTGAGACATATGTTTTGAGATGTATAGTGATGTCATCATAGGTAAATCTACTCTTTATTTGGATATTTTTAATGAGAGTATTGTAGTAGGGTAGAAGGGTAGCTAGCAGAAATGTTCCTTTAGCCTAGTCATTTTTATTTAATCCTATTAATATTGTCCCGAATCCTTTAAGGTCATTTGGGATCATTTCTTCTAGCATAGATCTCATGAATCCCTATTTTTTATCAAACTTGCTAATATGTTCTTCAATTGAACTATTTCTATCATCATAACTGAGTTTGATGACTCCAATAAGTAGAGCTCTTAGTATAGTAACAGTCTTACCTTTGAATTTTACCTTTAGCTCTTTATAGGCTTTATTGGCTATTCTGGCTAGTCCGATGATATCTACAACTTCTTTCTCGCAATTCCTCTTTATCATGAGGATTGCGAAGTTGTTGTCTTTCTTCCAGGCTTTAGCATCTATATCCCTTACTTTTCTGGTAGCTGTAGGATCTAGGTCTTAGATATCTTTAGTAATAATTTCCCATATCGTCTCATCTTTATGTTCATAACTACTAAGTATTTATTTAATGGATAATATCTACTGAACATAGTCCTATTGCCCGCTGAGCTTAGGTTCGATATTTGGAATCGATCATTCTTTTGACATAGTTACAGGAGGAGGTATTAGTAAGTCGGGTAGTAGAAGAGGTAGAGTTCTTGCCCTTTGCCTTCTTCTTCGTTGGATCTGAATATTAGCTGGAAGTTCTGGATATTTGACTTCATGCTCTGATTCAGTCTCTGGGGCTGGTCTACCTATACTACTTATTTAGATGAGTACTAGGTGTATTTAGTCAAAGCTTATTAATTTATCCTTGTACTAGATTCCTTTATCCAGTAGAGATACTTTTGCTTCTTGAGTATTAAAGTCGGTTAAGAGATTCCTAAGCTCTTAATAATTTTCTTCTTTTTGTTCTTTTATTACTAGTGCCTCATTATATAGCCCACTTTTCCATAATTTCTATTCTAGGTATTCAGTATCTGACAGCAATTCTCTTGGGATTGTAGTGATTCTTGAAGACTTATTTTCAGAGAGGTTTTTGAAGAGTTACTTGTTTTGACAGTTAATTTTCTTTGACTAGGATCGGTGTGTAAGCATATATAGAGCTTCATAGAGTTTCTTTATATTGTAATAATAGGGCAGCCACAGCTTTTGGCTTCTGCTTTCTGAATGATAGTATTACTGGGTTGATACAATAGATATTTCAACTGTCTTTTGTTCTTATTGCTTCTTTATCTTGAGTGCTAGGCTCATAACCTATAAGATTATGAGGTTATATAAGCAAGGAATTATAAAGAAATTAAGTATATATATTCAAATAGATAGCAGAGTTATCTCAAGTATCACTATAGACTTATTGCTATAGTTCCAGTACTCTAAAGAAAAATTCCCTTTTCCTATAACAATTCCAACTCCTTATATGCTGCTTTTCCTAATTGAAAGTAGCCCTTTTGGGATCCTTGATCCTATACATATTCATATCTAGAATTCAAACTGTTCTTTTCCAGCTAGTGATATTTCATAAGTCGAGAGTAATTCTAACACTACAGAGTTTCTTATAATACGAGATTTCTTATAATAAGAGATATTCACAAAAAGGAAATATTCGAGGAGAGGGTAAAATACCTAGTAATGTCTATCTGATGCTATATCTAGTGAGCTATACCTTTTAGACCCTCAATATCATGCTTTTCTTGATATAATAAACTCTCTAGCTGCTCACCTTTCTGTGGATTATATAAGATTATGAGGTTATTGAGTGGAAGAATCTTAAAGAGTAAAGAGTGTGTATATGCAAATAATAATAGAGCTATCTAGATATTATTATAAGTTTAAATACCTACAGTCCTAGTGCTCTAAATTCTAAAGAAATATTTTTCTTGTATACTTTCTAGCTCTTTTATCCTTCACAGTTCTTTCCTAATTGCCTTAATCTAGAATCTTTAGTTATTCTCAATTACTTTCTTTTAGTTGCTTACTTTCCATGACTCTTCATGAGTACTAGCGAGAATTATTCACAACATTCCTCCTAACTTAAGCATCCAATTGAACTCAGCTAGTTCTTCTTTAGTTATTGGGTATCCATCCAGTTCTTCTTTCATCCAGTCACTATAGCTATTAGAAGTATCTTTATTAGAAGGTCTACAGAGTTGTTTTTCCTAGCAATTGTTTGGATCATCAGTTTTCTGGATCGGACTTGCTAGCATAGATACATCAGGAAAGAAAATAGTTTGTCTCCAGTGTCTCTAGAGACAGTATTGCCACTAGAGACAAGGTGTGTCTCCACGATTGGCAGAATGTCTCCCAGTGTCTCCAGGAGACACTGGGAGACATATGGGAGACACTCAGGAGACACCTAGGAGACATAAAAGACACAAAAGACACCAGAGACAACCCTGTCTCCTGGAGACACCACCTGGCGTCCCGATGCCACTTTTTTCTTGCTGATGTAGTTGAACTGATATTCAATATGCCTACTATATCTAGTGAATTTCGGGCTCTTGCTCAAATGGTAGGCCCCTTCGCTATCCATCCTTAATAGAGACTATGTTCTGACCCCAATTTCCTCTAGGAACTATTGTACCCAGGCTGTATTTTTTACTCCCTTGTAGTCTGCTATATATTTTGCTTTCATAATTAAGAGAGATACTACATTCTGCTATTTGTTGTACTATCCAACTAACTGTCCTCTTAGGTACATTATTGCACTAGTTTGGAACTAGAACTTTTCTCTCCTATATATTGCATTAGTATATATTATTAGATCTAAGGTTGTACTTGCAGCTTTATTCAATATAATTCCTTTATTTTTGGTTGAGGCTAAATACTATAATATTTGTAATCTAGTCTTTAAGTGCTATACTATTGTATTCTTTATTTACTATCCAAGCAGGTTCATATGAACTGAGATCTTAGGTCTTATTATTTTGTCTATAAACAGCAATCTTTTGATCAAACATTTGTACTTTTTAGATTTAATTATTAGATTAGTTTTTTCTACCTTTTAGTAGATATTAGGATTTAATAGAAGTAAGTGCTTTCTTTTATACTTTAATTCTAATCTTAGATACTGTTGTATTATAGTTTTTATTAAATGAGTTTAAATTAGCTTAACTTAGTCTTTTTGCTAGTATAGTTTTATTTCTAATATATTTGCTAGCCTTTTTTATTTATCTAGCTCTACTCTTTTTTTAATTCATTCTTTAGTATTATTTAGATCTTCTTTAATAGATACAATCTTAATAAGGTTATTAATTTAAGTATTAATAATAATCTAGTAGTTATTAAAACTTCTAGTATAGGTTTTTTTATTATTAATATATTGGTATATATTAAAAGTACTAAGAATTTTACTAAGAGTTTTGAACTATTTATACTCTACTTACTTTAAAATATAGAGAGTTTTATTAAACCTTTAGTACTTAACCTCTCCTTTTTTATTAATATTAGTAATATAGATATTATACTTAAAAAAAGCTTATAAGTATATAACTATAATATCTTATTACTAGATTGTCTATATTAGAAAAAAATTTAGAATAGTTCTACTAAGTTGGTATCTAGTAGTATCTAGTAACACTTAGTAGTATATAAGAAATATATTTTCTAAGTACTATTAAATACTATTAGAGCTATTCTAAATTTTTTTCTAATATAATTTTAATAAAGGATAATAATAAAGAGGATTTTTAATATTTTAGAGTATATCATTTATATATAAATTTCATTATAATTAATATTAGCTTCTTAAATAAATTCTCTCCCAACTTTATAAGACTTATATTTTTTAATACTTTTATTTATCTTTTTTTTAACTAAGTATATATTATAGTCTTATATATAGTAACTTCCTTTTGTAGTTTTTAATTATAGTTTACTAAAGTAGTATTCTTATTTGATTGTTAGATAAGTTAATTAATGAGGTTTTGAACTTGAGTTTGAAGAATAAGTATATCTTATTGATAATCTGATAAGGTAAAAATTTGGTTTAACAAGGTAATAGTTTTATTAACTATTATTGTATAGTTACTATTAGGGTTCATGGAATCTATTTCTGCTCATAATTATGCAAGTAAATCTGTAGTAATAGCTGGTAGTTCAATGACTAGTTAAGATATAATAGTTATTGTTTATTAGTTTATTAGTTTATTAGTTTATTGGTTAGTTTATTGGTTTATTAGTTTATTTATTGGTTTGTAGGTTTGTTTATTAGTTTGTAGGTTTATATTATATTGTATTTAATTAAAAACTATAAAAGAAAGTTACTATAAACAAGATTATAATAAATGATCTTTATAATCAACTTAATAATATAAAAGCAATTAGTACTATTTTTGTTTAACTTGAAGACCAGCTAAGGATAAGAACTAATAAAATACTTAATTCTAATAAATTTAATAGCAAAGATTATAATAAGCTTTATTTTTCTCTTACTCAACTATAGTTTAAGGCTGCTATCTATACTAATAAATAAGCTAAATTCTACTTAGCTATTAATTCTCTCTCCAATAAAGCTTTTGATCAAATTATACTCTATATTCAAAATAATAGGGTCAACTTCCTTAATCTTACTATACTTATTATTGTACTTAAAAATACATTTAGTAATTATAACTGTATTGCTAATACTGAATTTAAACTATAAATAATAATTTAAAGAACTCAAGATTTTGCTTTATACTCAACTAAATTCTAATATTATGTAGCTGAAACTACCTAGAACTATTCTGCTAAACTTATATTATTAAAATAAGGACTTTTATATTATCTTTAATAAGATCTACTAGCAGTATATCCTAAACTGAGAGATTTTAATAAATATATAGTTGTCTACTAATAACTTAATACTTATTGATAAGCTTTATAAACCCAAATAGGTAATTAACTATCATCTTTAACTGCTTTATATACTATACCTCATACTACTTTCTTTACTCTCCCTTAAAATACCTCTACTTTTTCTATAGCTACTAGTACTTATATAGGACTAATAAATCTATTAATAGGAAAAAAAAAGATATTTTAAGAAGAATATATAAAAAGAATAGCAGAAGGAAGATATTACTATTATAGAGGCTTAGGACATAATATTAGAGCCTATCTACAAACTTAATGATATCCTCTATAAGCTTGTAATATAGGCTCTAAAAACAAAAGTAACTAAAAGGTATACTAAGGTAAGGGCAGAGCTAAGATAAGATATATATAGAAATACTATATATATAACTAAAGGAAGGCTAGAATAGAGGGTAAAGGTAAAGAGTAAGAGTAGTAAAGAGCAAGAGATATAAGAGATGCAGAGGTAGTTGCCATATATATTATGGGGAGACAGCTATACTGTAGAGTTATTTATAGAATAAAGTAAGATAAGGAGGAGTACTGAGAAAGTACACTAGTACTGGAGAAAGTAAGATCCTATATTAAGTATATACGATATTAGATAGGAATCTAATAATAGTATGAGGGCAAAGATTTTTATATATATGAGCTACTAGAGTAATTGATGGAATAAGTTTCCCAAGATCCCTATTTTAAAAGCTAAGCAGAATATAATGATAACTTATTACCTATATCATAAGTGATGTCTAAAACTATGATAAGGAGATAACAACAATTATGACATAAGTAGGATTCTATTTAAGTATCAAAAGGATTAAGGCAATACTCTATCACTTATGGTTGTAGGTAATGATAAAGACAATGAAGACTAAGAGGAGGTAGTTATGATATTATCTCCCCTTTAAGCTAGAGCTCTAGTGATTAGAGGCCTAAATATAACAACTAGCAAATAATATAGAAAATAATAACAAGTGCAATAACAAAAACCCTAACTCTAACTCCAAACAACAAGAATAAGAACAATAATAAGAATAAGAGTTAGACAGATTCTGCTATTTGACTCTCAAAAAGTACAACCTTTATATAATAGAATGAGACTTTCTGAAGTATTATTAGTAGAATAAAATGTAGATATAACTTTAATAAATATAAGTATATTATAGATTATATAAGTATTATTATAGTTTATATAAGTATATAATATATATAGTTTTAAGAAGAATTATCTTTTTTCTTATATATATATAATATTTTATATTATAAAGATTTATACTATAGATTTCCACTCTAATATACTAATTATCAGACTATGCTGAACTTTCTTTCTATATACTTTTATCTTCCTACCTAGGTACTTTTATCCCTAAATATATTCAGACTATACTAGCTACTTATAGTCTTAGCCTATATGTTCCTAATATAGTTCTACCTTTAATAATTTATATATCTGTATTTTTTTATTTTTTTTATCCTTACTAGATCTCTATTATATATATATAACTCCTATTCTATGTAATACTAGTACTAAACATTTGTATCCTCTGCTTATACTATAGCATATTCTATTTATCTTATTAAGAATCCTATTTTCTACTTCCCATATACTCCTAATAATTTATATATTTTCTCTAACTAAATATATTTCATATGTTTATAATATATATTTATTTCTAATCTATATTTTCTATATTTTAGAACTTCTCTTCTCTATCCTTTACCTTCTAATAAAATATTTATACAACTTCTACTCTATTTCTTTTAAAAAAGTATTTCTTTTAACTTCATATTATTTATATTCTATAACTTATTTTTTAAATCTTTATTCTTTAACTTATCATTCTTATTATTCTCACTCTCTAAATTTATATTCTCCTAATTATTATCCTCAGACTTATCCTCTCTATTTTTATATAGATCTTTATCTACTTTACCTTCTTTATTTTATCTTTACTAGCCTTACTATTAGTATTACCTCTATCTATATCCTTATTACTTACTAGACTATTTCTGGCTTATACTAAGTCATTCTTAGCAAGTATAGTTGCCTTATCCTTCTCCTAACTATCTATGTCTAGAAATATTAGAGAACTTTTTTTGAAATACCTACTTAATATTCATTAGTAAGAAAAAAGTAGCATTAAGATACCAGGTGGTATCTCTAAAAGACAGGGTTGTCTCCTGTATCTTTTGTATCTTTTGTATCTCCCGAGTATTTCATAAATGTCTTTCATATATCTACCAGTATCTCCTAGCATCTTTTGGAGATACTGAGAGATATTCTGTGAATTATAGAGATATACCTTGTCTCTACTGGTATTACTGTCTTTAGAGACACTTGAAATAAACTCTTTTTTTTCTTGATATTAAATATATTTCTTTTACCTTTTTTAGATTTTCTACAAATTCCTTAGTATATTCTTCTAGTTCAATATTATTTCTTATATATAATTTAATTTGTTTCTATTGTAGTACTTTTGCTTGCAGTTGGCTGTGTATAATAAATGGTACTAGATAGTATATATTCAGTACTATTTATAGAATCTATATCTATAGGTATAGATATTTATATATTTTGGTTCTACTAAAATAGTACCTTAGAAGAGTAAAGAGATCTCTATATAAGATGTTTTACTTGAGAACAGTAATTAACTAGTATAATCTATATTTTATGAATTTGTACTATTTAAGCTATATGATCTTGATCTAATTAGTATATAGGCTTGCAATAGATACTTATCTACTTCTTAGATTTATATAGATTCTAAAAGAAATCTAGCGGCCTATTCATACTCTTCTGAGATTTGATAACTAAGAAAATAAATTTAATAAAGCATAGTATATTAGATGATAGTATACTATATAAAAGGGTCATATAGCTATAAAAAGGGTATGCTTATATAGTAAGTTTCCCAGAATTTTCTATATTGAATTCTATATACTATAGATACTTATAAAGTAGTAGGAAATAGTAGAAAGCTAGTTTTTCAACTAAGAGGCTTAGTTATATAACATTGTAGTAATATAGGAAATACAAAAGTATATAAACAATTATATAAGTAATGAAATAATATTCTCTATTATACTTTCCCATATAGAAAGATTTTCTATCTTTGCTTTTTTTATTCTACTAAATTAGTTTCTATATATTTTAAGATTGTTAATACGTTAGTATTAATATAAATATCTTTCGTATTTCCTTGACTTATAATTTTATTTTATTCTTATTGCATGAGAGCTTGAATCTCATCTCCAGTTCATAGTTTTTATTTCTTTTCAATTGTTTGTCATCTCTTAAATATGTTTTTTATACTTCTAGTCATTTAGAAGTCTTGAAGAATTTCAGTGGTAATATTCTTAGTATTTATCTAGAAATTATATTTAAAAGAATATCCTAGTGATTTAACCTTATATTATCTTTCTTCAGTTCAAGTAGCTGTTCTAAATTCTAATACCTTTTCAACTTCATAATAATCATCTTAAATTGGTTCCAATTCTTAAGTTTGTCTATAAGGGAATTGAGTAGGATCATTTTTATAATAGAGTTTAAGTTTGTTCATAAAAAAAATATTATATATAAGGTATAGGTCAAGTTGACTAAATAGGTCTAGGCTATAATTATTGCATTTCTAATTGCTAGAAACAATAGAAAATAGGTCTAGCTATCTTACTTTAAGTTTAGGTAAAATATTTAATAAGTTAATATTTTCTAAAGAAAGTATAACTTATTATCTAACTAAAAAATTAGTTGTATTGGATTGTCATTTATTTACTTAAGATGCTTGAGTTTTCTTAGTGTTATATAAATTTTTAGATATTATTTCATAATGTTTATTTACTAGTATATATATATTAATAAGGTAGAGAAGTATTAATATACCAAAATATACATGAAATTTAAATAGTGTAGAATAGAGGCTATTCTATCTAGTAGCATTATACCTAGAGTTAAGTTTTAATTATATCTTTAGTAGTTCTTATAGCTAATCAAATTCTTTAATTTTATAGTCTCTTACTACTTATAGAATTTCTTTATTTATAATTTCTAATTGTTTATCTATATATAGATGATATATAATAGATAATTCTAACTTAATTCCTTTATTCTTAGTCCAATCTGAAAAGTGCATTAATATAAAAAAAGTGTCTTGATCAAAAACAATACAAAAGTGGTATCCTATAGTTAGAACTATATAAGTATCAAAAGTAGTAGTACATTATTCTACTGTAAAATTATCTAAAATAGAAATAAGAAATTTAAATCCTGACTATCTATTGACAATCATCCAAAGTCTTAAAATACAAACTATATAATCTTTTTCAATAAGAATATTTAGGTACAAAATTAAATACTTAATAAAAACAGGTACTAACTTAAGAAAATCTATTGATATGTCTATCTATAGCCTACTTAATATATATAATAGAATTATGAGTTTAAGTGGCACCTTATTAGAATACTTTGTCTATTGACAAGTATTACAACTCCTAATATAGTCCTTAGTTAGTTTTACAAAAGACTAATAATTATATTGATTAGTAAAATATTTTATCATTTTTTCAATGCCACTATAAGTAGTTGCTTCATATATATCTTTAATAACTAATTTAAGATAGTTTTTACCCTTAATATTAAAGGTAGAGGGTAAAACTAATTTTTATTATTCTTATTAGTTCTTGAAATACAAAAATACTTCTCTTCTCTTATAATTCTTATAGTTCATAAAGATACTACAATCGTTCTTTCAAATAGAACATACTCTCATACATGATTAATATGTAGCTTTTATACCTATATCTTAGTCTATATTAGAAAAGATTTTAATTTTGAAAAGTTTACCTTCTTATAGCATTAAGTAGTATTGGTAGTAATAAGTGGCATCCAGTAGCATCCAAGTGTTTCTAGTAGTGTCCAAGAAACATGTTTCCAAATATGTCTGGATGCTACTAAAGACACTTAGATGCTACAAGATACCACTCAATGCTACTTAATACTACTTAATACTACCTAATGCTAACAAAAGGTATAAGAGCCATCTTAAAAATCTTTCCTGATATAACTATTACAGGATAAAGTAGTACTTGTTATCTTCCAATCTATTAGTAATATATTTCTCTTCAATAAGCTTATTGAAGGTCAGTTCAATCCTTTATTTGAAGTCATTAATATTAAGTTTCTTCTCCTTACATATGGAAGTATTATGTTCTATATACTTACAAAAGTTATAATACTATCTGAAAGTCTTAGTGGATTAAATGAAGGAGAGTACTAAGTCTTCTTTAATAGTTACTTGCTTTTGAAAATAAGTAGTAATAGTAGTAGTATTGATTAGAATTACATTACTACTACTAGTAGTTACAGCTAGCTTTTGAGGTATATTTTATGATTGTTGAAGAGTAACAAGAGTATTCTTAATTTCTTATTCTATTTATTAGATACTTATTAGCTTGTTAATATTCTATTTCTTTACCTAGTCCATAATTTTATAAATAGCTTCTTTATAACTAAGAGTTTATAGAGGTAAATATACTGGTATTGGTTATACTGGTACTAGTTCCTTATAAAAGTCATTTATAGATATAAGATATGCAATATGAGTTTTAAGCAATTCCTTCTCCTTCTTAAGAACTGAAGCTAATAAGTCATAGTTTAAACTGCTAAATTTATAGTAATTATAGATTGTACATATTTCAATAGTAAACATGTAGTTGTTTATAGTATAGAAGTTGTTATGAGTAGGACAGTAGAAGTCTTGATAAAAGAACTAATATATTCTTTTGTACTATTACTAATTACTATCAGCTAAGTTGATAGCAATTTCTTTCACTCTTTTAGGAGCAAGTATATTTTATTAAGTAATTTTAAAAGGAAGAGACCTATATCTTAATTTAAGAACTATTAAATATTTGTTCTTGTTTATATTGGGTATATAATTATTGAGAGCATATATGCTATGCAACGCAGTATGGACATTAGTCATTAGTGCATATTAGATAGTGGACACTAGGATGATGACACTAGTACTTGACCATAAGGTTGAAACCTTTAGGACAGAATTATGAACTACTCTTCTACAAGGATGAATATAAGAAGAAGAGAAGCAACAACCACATAAACATTCCTACACACAAGTGTTCCTAGTTTTGAGCCTGGAGTCTTTTTCTCTGCATTTGACCATACAATTTTTCACTCTACTTCTACCTTTCTATACCCTTTTTTTTGCCCTGAAGATGGCACAAGAGGCTGCACATGCTGAAAGCCCCTTCATGAAAGTAGTGAAACTACATGAGAGCAACTATCACAAATGGAAAGAGGATATATGATCACTGCTTGTATTAAAAGATCTTTGGGGACCTATGAACGAAGACAGTCTACCAAGAGAACTGGTTGAACAAGTAGCAAAGTAGAAAAGAGCTCAAGAATATATAAAAGCCATAATCCACCTATCCTGTGAGAAAGATCAACAATACTTGTGTTCACATATGACAATGGGTATGGAAGCATGGGAAATCCTTGCAGAAATATCACATATGAAACTTATCCACACAACTACAAGATTTAGGAGTGATGATCCCACTAGAACGAATAGCAAATAGGATTCTAAATGGTTTAGGCTTAGAGTACACTGGAATTAGATATGCTTTAAGAACAAAAGAAGGAGCTTTATTAGTGGAACTGGTAACTCAGCATTTACTCATAGCAGAGAGTAAAAAGAAAGAGGAAGGGAGCACAGGCACTACAATGAATGTCATAACCGTCCTTTCCTAGCTGGGTTTGAGAGTCAGATGGGATTCCGTTCGACTCTTGTTATTGTTGATTGATATCGTTGTTATCTCTGTTCCCGAGATAAGGGGTCTCGGGAACCTTATTCCTTCCGGTGGCCTTGGCCAGCCAGGAAGGAATCCTGTATATATAGCTTGCTCTCTCCGCCCTCTCGTTGGATCCCCATCCAACGTCTTGTATATCCAATACAGGACCTTGCCTCTCCCAACGCCTGTGCACCTCCCTTGTGCACCCCCTTGTCTCGTGAACAGCTCTGCAGTACAGCTGCCTCCCTCCGACACATGCGGCAACTGCCTCCGCGTGTATCGTGCCCCTTGCCCTCGGCCTCTCTTACCCTCTGCCCTTGCCTTGTCCCTGCCTTCCCCTGATCACACACGTAGCGTGTGTCTTGCCCTAGCCCCTGCCTTCTGAACATCCTGCCCCCCATGACATCGTCCGTGACATCCGTGACAGGTGTCCGTGACAAGCCTAGTTTTCCTAGTCACACACATAGTGCTCCTATGTGTGTCTCACCTCGTCCCTTTTCTCGCCCCGGCGTACCTCTTGGTCGCCCTGTCCCTAGAGCCGTCGTTACACTACGTTGGATCACTCTGATTAACCGGTACGCTCAATGTCTAACCAAGACACCACTCCCGCACTCGCAGTCAGATTTCGGGCCTGGCAAGCCCTACCCATCCCTATGAACCAGGCCGACTTCGGCAGTTATCGCCAGACCATTATCGACATATACCTTGCCGCGGATGCCTTAGGCCAACAGCTGGAATCAGCCATACATGAAGGCCAACAGAAACAGACCAGGACCAACGACGAGATCACGATACTCACCGAAGACCTCCTCTCATGCCAGGCCGACCTCGCGACCGCCCAGAACGACTTAATCAACGAAAGAAGAACCATCTAGACTCTGAATAGGGCCCTGGACACGATTGGAAACCAAGCAGCACCCCAAGTATCCCAGGCACCTAAGACTCAAGATCTCCCCACCCCACCGAAGTTTAATGGCGACAGGACTTGCCTGAAAGCCTGGAAAAATTCCATTAAGATCAAACTGAATGGGGATGCTGCAAAGTTCCCTACTATTCAGCACCGATTAGCCTATATATATGGCCTACTGGAGGGCATAGCTTTGGACCAGGTCCAACCCTATGTGCTCGATGACCGCTTCAACCTCCCCGACGTCGCTGCTTTATTCACAATCCTCGACCACGCTTTTGGAGACCCAGATCCCATGGGTACGGCAACTCGTGCTCTCCGAGAACTAAAACAGAGAGGACATGACCTCTCAGCATATGTGGCTGAATTCTCAAGGTTGGCAGCAGAGGTGGAGTGGAACGATCGGGTGAAGCGGAAACAATTCGAGGAAGGCCTCAATATTGAGCTCAAAAAGGCCCTCCTGCAATCTCCAGATGTTAAAACTCTCGACGAATACATTGATCAGGCATCGAAGATGGAGCAAAAATTGGCTAGGTTGAGAGCCCAGACCAGCGCCTCCAGTACCTAACGGCCTGTGAGAGTACAGCACCCCCAGAGCCAAACACAGCAACCGTGGCCCCAGAACCCGAGCTCTCAGACCCAACCTATGGCCAATAAGCTAGCCCACCCATCCCTTGTAGCTGGCGGCACCACCCCCATGGATTTATCTTCAGGTAGGCCCCGCCTAACACAAGAAGAGAGGGAACGTCGTCGCAACAATGGGTTGTGTATCGCCTGTGGGAAAGGGGATCACTTCATTGCAGCATGTCCCCTCCGCAAGAACCGCTCCCTAGCGGCCCATGCCATATCCGAGTCACGGATTGAAGAAGTTGAAGAGTCGGGAAAAGGGGAGTCCCTTGCCTAGTTACTGACACTAGCAAGGGACCTGCCCAGGGTCATTTATCTTTGTCTGCGTTTTCTTTGCCCGCACCTATGTCTGTTGATGAATCTCGCTTGTTTGGCGAGCATTTTGTAGTACCAATAACTGTTAAATTCAATGGTAAAACAGTGGTAACATCAGCTCTCATAGATTGTGGTGCTTCGGGAATTGCATTCACTGATCAGACCTTCGTCAGTAAAAATTCCATACCAACCTCCAAGTTAAAAACCCCCGTCTTCTCGACGTCATTGATAGCCGCCCATCTCTTCTGGGGCTATTACTGACCTCGCATGTTTGCCCAGTGCCATTGGAGACCATTCGGAGGACCTCCCAATGTTCATGACCAAACTAAAATATCCAATTGTGCTTGGGATCCCCTAGCTTAGAATGCACGATGTGTCAGTCAGCTTCGGCTATTACACCTTGCAATTCAACAGCCATTATTGCAGAAAGAACTGCGGAGGTCCAAAAATTACCATCACGGGGCTATGCGCCTTACCACCCCCGATAATCCACCCAGCCCAGGTAGTACACTAGCCCGCGCACATTAATGCTGCCCATCCCCCTGTCCCCCTGGCGCCCCCAAAACCCTTGAACATTAGCTTTATCGGGGCAGGGGCTTTCGCATACCTCACCAGGAGGCACAAGCTGAAGGCACACACTCTCTCCATACATGAGGTGAACCTAGAGATCAACAAGACGAGACCCAAGGAGGAGTGGAAATCCATGGTTCTGGATGAATACCATGAATTCATTGACCTGTTCTCGGAAAAAGCAGCAGGAAAGCTTGCCCCCCATCGACCATACGACCACACAATCCCGCTGGTAGCAGGTAAGACCCCCCCTTATGGACCTCTCTATGGGATGTCCTGGGTGGAACTGGAAGCTCTGAAAAAATATCTGGAGGAAAACCTCAACAAGAGCTTCATCCACCACAGCTCCTCCCCAGCGGGTGCCCCGGTGCTATTCGTGAAGAAGTCGGATGGCTCTCTTTGGTTGTGTGTTGATTATCATGGCCTGAATGAGATAATGGTCAAGAACAGGTACCCCTTGCCCCTGATTCAGGAGACATTAGCCAGGCTTTCCAAGGCAAAATGGTTCACCAAATTGGATCTGAGAGGGGCATACAACTTGGTACGAATTGCTGAGGGGGAGGAGTGGAAAACTGCCTTCCGGACGAGATATGGCCATTTTGAGTACAATGTGATGCCTTTCGGCCTAACCAATGCCCCCGCCTCTTTTCAGCACTTTATCAATGACACTCTGCGGGATTTCCTAGATGTGTTCTGCACGGCCTACCTTGACGATATCCTCATTTACTTGGACTCCCTGGCTGAACACAAAATCCATGTCCGGCAAGTCCTGGAGAAACTGGAACAAGCCAGGTTATACCTCAAGCCAGAAAAATGTGAATTCCATGTGCAAGAGGTGAAGTATCTGGGCTTGATAATAACCACCGAAGGCATCAGGATGGACCCCGCCAAAGTTGCTGCAATCCAGGAGTAGGAAACCCCGGCCAACTTGAAGGATATGCAAGCCTTCCTAGGATTTGCCAACTTTTACCGCCGATTTATCCTGGGATACTCAAGGATCGCAGCACCCCTCACGGCTTTGACGAAAACGAAGGCGGAGGCTAGTTCACACCCGATGACGAAAAAGGCATTCCAATGGAATCCAGCAGCCCAGGTAGCCTTCGAAAACCTCAAAAAGGCCTTCTGTTCAGCACCTATTCTGGCCCATTTCGACCCTGACCGTGAGTGTGTTGTCGAAACCGATGCCTCCGATTACGTCTCTGCAGGAATTCTGTCCCAGAATGATGACAATGGGATCCTTCACCCAGTGGCCTATTTCTCAAAGAAACACTCCCTGGCGGAGTGTAATTACGAAATCTATGATTAGGAGTTAATGGCCATTGTGCGAGCATTCGAGGAATGGAGACCACACCTGGAATCGGCAAAGGGGGTTATCGAGGTCCTCTCTGACCATAAGAACCTAGAGTACTTCACAACCACCAAATTGCTAAATCGCCGACAGGCTAGGTGGTCGGAATTCCTCTCTCGGTTTAACTTCAAGATAAGGTATTGGCCGGGAAAGGCTGGGGGTAAGCTGGATGCACTGACCAGGAGATCAGGAGATCTCCCTAAAGGGGGGGATGAAAGGCTGAAGTACCAGAATCAGGTGGTACTAAAACCTGAAAATCTCGACCTAGCGGCCAATACCCTTGCAGAAGCTGAGGCTGAGGCTGATGCGGAAGCTGAGGCTGACCTCCGACAACTAGTGAGACAGGCATATGAGGACGACCCCCTGGCCAAGGAAATTATCACCGCAGTGGATTCTGGCCAGTGCCGCCACCCCAAGATCTCCCTAGCCGAGTGTACCGTCCAGGAAGGCCTTCTCTACCACCTCGAACGGCTGTATGTGCCGGAAAGAGAGCTGCGCCTTCAATTGATCAAGGAACACCATAACAGCCTGGTTGCAGGTCACCCTGGAGTGGCCAAAACGTTAGAGCTTCTGGCCAGGGAATACACATGGATTGACCAATGGAAGGACGTGGAGCAGTACGTACAGAACTGCCACGTTTGCAAGCGTGCTAAGCCTGTCCGCCATGCCCCGTATGGGACCCTGAAACCTCTGGATATCCCTGATCGGCCGTGGCTGCACCTGACTATGGACTTCATGACAGGGTTGCCAGAAGATTCGGGGTTCAATGCCATCTTGATGGTGGTAGATCGGTTGACGAAAATGAGGCATGTTATACCTTGCTGGGATACCTGCTCCGCCCCAGAGTTAGCCAATCTCTACCTCAACAATGTATTCCGATACCATGGCCTTCCTGAGTCGATCGTATCCGACCGTAGCCCTCAGTTTACCTCAGAATTCTGGCAAGCCTTCTGCGAACTTCTGGGGATCAAAGTACGCCTGTCAACGGCATATCACCCCCAGACGGACGGCCAATCGGAGAGGATGAATGCCATTATGGAGCAATATCTGCGGGCCTTTGTCAATTACCAGCAGGATAACTGGATTTCGTTGCTGGCCACCTGCGAATTCGCCACGAACAACTAGTTCTCGGAATCCTCCAAAACATCCCCTTTCCTGGCTAATTACGGTTGGCACCCCCAGTTCGTGGATGCCCTGGCGCCCCTGCAGAAAGCCCAACCCCCAGCCAAGGAATTCGCAGCCGGAATCGCTGAGCTCCACTCAACCCTGATGGCAGAGCTGAGGTATGCATAAGCCAGGCAAGCCGAATATGCTAATGGCTCATGGTTGCCAGCCCCCAGATATCAGCCAGGCGACAAGGTATGGCTCTCCAGCCGGCACTTCCGAACAGAACGGCCCTCCCGCAAGCTCGACCACAAGTTCCTGGGTCCATTTGAGGTGTTGGCCGCTGTGGGCACTCATGCCTACCGCCTAAGGTTCCCCAAAGACATCAAACGACATCCAGTCATCCATGTCTCCGAGATTGAGCCTGCCACTTGCGACCCTCTCCCCGGCCAGAAACACCCTCCACCTCCCCCAGTGGTTATCGAAGGTGAGGAGGAATGGGAGGTAGAGGAAGTGCTGGACTCCCGAAGAAAGTATGGGCACCTGTAATATAAGGTCAAATGGCTGGGAGATGAGGAGACGACCTGGCAACCAGCGGAGGACCTGGAAAACGTACAGGACTTGGTCACCCTGTTCCACCAGCGTTACCCCCGGAAGCCTCGCCCCACCCAATGATGTTCTTGTGGTCCTGGAATTGGTTGTGTTATAGGTTATTGGTTTTAGTCACCTGTTTTGTTTGTTTGTTTTTGTCTTGCCTTTCGCCTTGTCTTTCGTCGCTAGGGCTCCGAGCCTAAAGGGGGGATAGTGTCACAACCGTCCTTTCCTAGCCGGGTTTGAGAGTTAGACGGGATTCCGTCCGACTCTCGTTATTGTTGATTGATATCGTTGTTATCTCTGTTCCCGAGATAAGGGGTCTCGGGAACCTTATTCCTTCCAGTGGCCTTGGCCAGCCAGGAAGGAATCCTGTATATATAGCTTGCTCTCTCCGCCCTCTCGTTGGATTCCCATCCAATGTCTTGTATATCCAATATAGGACCTTGCCTCTCCCAACGCCTATGCACCTCCCTTGTGCACCCCCTTGTCTCGTGAACAGCTCTGCAGCACAGCTGCCTCCCTCCGACACACGTGGCAACTGCCTCCGCGTGTCTCGTGCCCCTTGCCCTTGGCCTCTCTTGCCCCCTGCCCTTGCCTTGTCCCTGCCTTCCCCTGATCACACACGTAGCATGTGTCTTGCCCTAGCCCCTGCCTTCTGAACATCCTGCCCCCCGTGACATCGTCCGTGACATCCATAACAGGTGTCCGTGACAAGCCTAGTTTTCCTAGTCACATACGTAGCGCTCCTACGTGTGTCTCACCTCGTCCCTGTCCTCGCCCCGCCATACCCCTTGGTCGTCCTGTCCCTAGAGCTGTTGTTACAATGAACACTATTTCACAACAAACTATGAGACATCCAGCTACTAGTATGGATACCATTCCACATCAACCTATGCGTACCTACCAGAATCCTGTAGATAATTATGTATGAGGTCTCATCAGAACAACAACATACACTGGTACTCAGTATAGATCACATCCATACATCAGATGAGACAGAGACTTAATGTGCATTCACTGCAATATACTAGGACATACGGAGGATGGTTGCTGGACAAAGTACCCAAACCTAAGACCGAAGTGGATGCTAGAAAAAGAAGAATAGAGGAAACAAAGGAGGAACCAAGATTCAATATATATGACAAGAGATAATGAATCACAGGTCCTGCAACAAGTGTCCAATGCATCACAAGTTTCCAATGCAGTTTTACAACAACAACAGGCTCTTCATATCATGGGGTATCAATCGTCTTATCAAAATCCTGCATACCTATTACATAGAGATACACAAGAGAATAATGACCCAAATATATTCCTTGGCCCAGGAACCAATAGTATCAACCCACACACCACTGCACATATCATAATGTTTCTATATGGAAGGAACAAATTTGGAACTGAAACATATTTCTCTACTAAGCATGGCCTAGAATCGAGAACAGATAAGGAAGAGGGAGGTGTCGCAATTGGAGATCAACTAGGAAGATGGCTTTGCAACACAGGAGCAGCTAATCATTTCAGCCCCTTTAAACATCTATTCCTATCACTAATCAAATGTATACCACCAGTGCAAGTACTCACTGGTAATGGCTGGATCATAGCAAACTACTATAGAACAATTCCATTGGTCCTGTCAGTGACAAATGAAATTGTGCATATTGCTTTAGAAAATGTCCTGTATGTACCTTCATTGCAGACAAAAGTTAACCTGTTTTCGATCTCTGTGCTAGCAGAAAAAGGTTACAACTCCAACTTCTGACCTGAAGACGTAATCTTTAGCCTTGACTGCAAAATCTATGTGACAGAAATGAAGATAAGAAAAGATTGGTGGCTAGACATAGATATCAGAAGTCACAAGTTATATTTAATAATTCTAGAAAATCAACTCAAAGCTCAGACTCTGCAAACATGGCACCAGCGCTTAGGATATCTCAATAAGGTGGATATCAACAAACTATAACAAATGGTAGATGGAATTATAGTAGGGGAACCAACCCTACTAAACCGATTCCTATGCACTGGTTGCCTCGTTGGAAAAGACCATAGACAAATCTCACGAGCCTCTCAAACTCAACCAACTCATAAGCTAGAGGTCACACATTGTGACATCTGTGGACCAATGCAATTACCAGGAATATTTGGCCAACATCTATATTTTTGTATATTCATGGATAGTTTCACCAAATTCATATAGGTATATGTACTAAAAACAAAGGATGAAGTAAGAACCACTTTCACAAAATTCCGAGCGATTAACGAAAACCAATCAGGTTGTCGAATATTCACTTTATTCAGTGATAATGAACAGTCATTATTACAGAAAGAGTTTCAGGCGGACCTTGCTGGTACTGGTATCCAACACTATAAAACTCAAACTTATAGCCCAGAACAGAATGGCATAGCAGAAAATGCAATAAAACAGTTAGTGCAAAAAGCGAGTACTATGATGTAGGGACCGAAAATACCAGTATGCTTTTGGCCAGAAGCGGTAAAAATGGCTGGGTATTTTAAAAACAGATCACCATACAAAGCCCTAAACACTACACTCTTCGAAGCATGATATGGTAAAAAACCAGATTTAGGCCATCTTCGTATTTTCGGCTGTCATTATTATGTACACTTGGAAGAAGCCCATTGAAAGAAATGGGATAGCGGCACAATCGAAGCAGTTTTCATGGGGTATTATCAACATGAAGGATTATATCTTCTATATGACATTAACAGAAGAGTATTCATAAAAAAGAGAGATGTCACATCTTTCGAACATGTTTTCAGACACCCCACCCTAACTAAATTTGGAATATCACCTGGCTACGATATCCTAGGACATGAAATGATCATTACTCTTGGAGTGATGCCGGATGTCGTGCAGGCTGAGATGGGGGAGGAATTCAGACTAGAATATATAAGAGTGGATGACAGCGAGAAACTAAACCTGGTGATTGCAAACCTAGTACTAGAAGGTGATGCGGTAACAAAATGTGAAGAAGATATGGAATATACCTTAACTAGCAACTACAGCATACTAGTGGTAACTTTAGAGGAAGATGAAATTAAAGAAGTCCTAGTTTCGGATATGATACAAGATTAAAGCCTGGATAATCAACATTCAAGAGATTATATCCTACTAGCTGAAAGTAATAGCATAGACGAGAAGAAGGAAAAGGACGAACCTAAACAGGTAAATTTGGAGGAGGCCTACAAACAGGCCTATGAGCGACTAAAAGAACAACTGAATATCGTAGGAGAACTACTAGACATTCGACAGCAATAGACGAACCGGATCCGAAATCATGGAAACAAGCAATGAAGAGCATAAATAGAAAGTTCTGGTTGAAAGCTGCTCTGGACGAAATACTAAGTATTACAAATATGAAAACTTTCTGCCTAACCAGACAACTACCACCAGGCAGGAAGACCTTACCGGCAAAGTGGGTATGGACGACAAAGAGATCAACAATTACAGGAAAGATCAAGAAGTTTGAGGCTAGATGGGTTGCCCGAGGTGATAGACAACGAAAAGGTCAGGATTACCAGGAAACATACGCTCCAGTGGCAAACCTTGCTACTTTATGATTGATACTAGCACACATAGTTGGCCTGGATTTGGAACTAGATCAGATGGATGCAATATCTGCTTTTCTAAATAGTAAAATTAACATGCAAATCTTTTTAATACAACTAGAGGGTTTCTGTATAGGAGATGCAGTATATATATTAGACAGATCGATATACGGACTATGTTAGGCTGCGTGGATTTGGTATGAGTTACTAGATCAAATACTGGGACAGATAGGTTTTACTCGACTAAGAGCTGATCTTACAGTATGAATCAAAGTCGATACAACTAGGAAAATAATCATTATTGCATATATCGATGACTTATTATTTGGAGGTAAAAGATCAGGTGTGAATACGGCAAAAGCTTTATTATGCACTCGACTGAACATTAAGGATTTGGGACCTGCAAAAGTATTCATTGGAATGAACATTACGAGAGACCAAATTAACTGCAAGATATATATTGATTAAGATCACTATGTCAAATCATTACTCAACAAATTCAACTGGTCCGATTTGAATCCAGTATCGATACTAATGCAAGGCGAAAACCTCATTAAGGCAAAAGAAACTGATACTGATATCCTGCCGGAACAATCAAAATGAACATACCAAGCGCTTATAGGAGCTTTGGGATACCTAATAAATTGTACACAACCGGATCTGGCCTATGTAGTGGGAAAAGTGGCATAATACGCCGCAAAACCAATGACTAGACACTTCGATGCAGTCTAACACATTTTCCACTATGTGAAGGCTACCTCCAATATAAATCTACAATTATAGTCATTCAAAGAATATCCTCCTATTTCAGCCTACTTTAATGCTAGCTGGGCCGATGATTCAGATAATAGAAGAAGCACATTCGGTTACGTACTGTACTATGGACAATACCCCATCTTATGGAAATCACGCAAACATAAAGTAATCTCCTTATCTACCACGGATGCTGAATATGTAGCAGCCACTAAAGCCACACGAGACGTCTGCTGGATGCAAAACATCTTTGAAGACCTAATGTTTGAGTTCAAAAAACCTGTCAAAATAATGGGAGATAATAAAAATGCAAATGGTATTGAATTTTAACTTTTATAACCTCTTATGCCCTACATACTTTTAAAATTACTTTTATGACTTTTATTATGACCGCTAAAAAGAAAATAATGACTTTTTACAAAGACTTTTATAACACACAGATTTTGAACCACTGAATGAATTTTGAACTACTGAATGAAAAGATTACTTACAAAAATAGATCTAGCGAACGAAATAACTATGAACAATTGAACGAGACATATTGAAATCTGACAACGATTTGTGATGAGTAAGGCAAATGAAGGCATTATTAAAGTAATATGGATCCCGACAAGAGACCAAGTTGCAGATATCTTTACAAAAGCTTTACTACACGATATGTCACAACCGTGTGCTCAGTTGTCCTCACTATCACCTGCAATGCAAGTGATGGGTTATTACCATTGTTGTCTTTGTTATCACCTGCGATCGTAGGTAATAGGTTATTGTTACCATTACCTTGCTTGGCTTCCGAAATAGGGATCTTGGGAAGCTTATTTCCCTCATTGCCCTAACCAAGTTATGTATATATAGAGCCTGTCTCTCGTACTGTCATTGGATCCCCATCCAATGTCTTGTATATCCAATACAGGGCCTTGCTTCTCTCCACGTCAGTGCATCTCCCTTGTGCACCTCCTTGCCTTGCCTCGACTCTGGAGCCCTGCTGCCCACCCTGTGAACCTCCTGTTCTTGCCTTGCCTTGCCTTGTCTCTACAGCCCTGCTGCCTCCTACTACTCCCATGTGCCTCTCTCGCCTTCACCCTTGCCCCCATCCTAGCCTTTCCCCTAGTCACATACGTAGCATTCTTACATGTGTGTTACCCTAGCCTTGCCCTTGCCCTGGCATACCCCTTGGTCGCCTTGTTTCCAGAGCCGTCATTACACTACATTGGATCTTCTTGACCAACTGGTATGCTGTCATGTCCGGAACCCCTCTACCCGCTGTCAGGTTTCAAACCTGGAGGAACTCTCCTATACCTTCAGGTCCGAACGAATTGAATGCCTATCGTCGAGAGGTCATTGATATCTTAGAGGCCATGGATGCCATCGGGGCCGAACTCGGCAATAGCTTGGCCGTGGCTGAACGAAAACTGAGATCCGCCAATAAAGAAATCATAGTACTCCAAAACAACCTCGACAATACTACTATCACTCTGGCCAACGAGCGAACCACGATCCAGACCCTCAACCGCACTATGGCCGCTATGTCGGCAACCCCACCCTCCGCACCAACCGCCAAAACCGAAAGTATTCCAACCCCCCCCAAATTTAATAGGGATAGGGCTTGCCTCCGAGCCTGGAAGAAATCGGTAAACCTCAAACTCAATAGGGACTCAGCCAGATTCCTATCAGAGCAACACCAATTGGCTTATGTCTTTGCCCTGCTGGAGGGTAAGGCAGTAGATCAAATTCAGCCATATGTCCTTGAGACTGGGATTAAGCTAGATGGCATCCCGGCACTCTTTGCTATTCTAGACAGAGCTTTTGGAGATCCCGATGCCATAGGCATAGCTAGCCGAGCCCTCTGAGCCCTGAAACAATGTAATTCAGATCTGTCCACATATGTAGTAGAGTTCTCCAGGCTGGCAGCAGAAGTATTGTAGAATGACCAGTCAAAGCTCGAGCAGTTTCAGGAGGAACTGAATGATGATCTTCAACAAGCCATGGTCACCCTCCCAGAGACTAAGAGTCTCGATGAATTAATCGACCAGGCATCCAGGGTGGAACAATGGATGGCTAGGTTGAGACACCACCTTACCTTCCGCTCTACCACCCGTTTACCTCAGCAACTACAGCAACTGACTCCCAAGCCTGCCCAAGTTCCGACCTTAGCCAACAAACCCGCGCACCTCTTTCTCATGGCGGGTGGACTGGCCCCTATGGACTTATCTGCGGGCAGACCCTGCCTGACCCAAGAAGAGAGGGAACGCTACTGGAATAATGGGCTATATATAGCCTGTGGGAATGCCAACCACTTCATTGTGGCTTGCCCTCTTCGAAAGAATCGCTCCCTCGCTATCCATGCTATCTCCGATACCCCAGTGCCCAGGATTGAGGAGCTTGACAAGTTGAGAAAAGCCCTGTCCCTTACCTAGTTACTGACACTAGCAAGGGACCTGCCCTAGGCCATCTATCTTTGTCTCTATCTGCATTTTCTGTTTCTTCTGCTTCTTCTATTGTTGACGAATCTCGCTTGTTCAGTGAGCATTTTGTTGTATCTATCTCCCTTAATATCAATGATAGAACAATCACCACATCAGCCCTTATAGATTGTAGAGCTTCAGGAATTGCATTCATTGATCAGGCCTTTGTTAGTAAATTCTCCATACCCACATCAAAGCTCAAAACCCCCCGTGTTCTAGATATCATCAACGGTTGGCCCATCTCCTCTGGCGATATCACCAATATTGCATGCGTGCCTGCCCTAGTTGGGGATCACTTTAAAGCAAACCTCCTAATGTTTGTAACAAAGCTCAAATACCCGATTATCCTTGGAATCCCCTGGCTTAGAATATATAATGTATCGGTCAGCTTCAGCTCCTACACCCTGCAGTTCAACAGCCAATATTGCAAAATCACCATGGGAATCCAAAGGCTACCATCACTGGGTTGTGTGTCTTGCCCACCCCATTAATCCACCCGACCCAGGTGGTGCACCTGCCTGCGCACCTCGATGCCAATTCCCCTGTTCTCCCTGTACCCCCTGTTCCCCAAAAACCTCTGAATGTTAGCTTTATCAGGGCAGGGGCTTTCGCTTACCTCACCAGAAGGCACAAGCTAAAGGCTCATGCCCTGTCCATATATGAGGTGAACCTGAAAATCAACAAGATGCAGTCTAAGGAGGAGTGGAAGGCCATGGTCCTAGATGAATATCACGAGTTTATTGATCTATTCTCAGAAAAAGCCGCGGAGAAGCTTGTGCCCCACCGACCATATGACCACACAATTCCACTGGTAGAGGGTAAGACCCCCCCTTATGGGCCCCTCTACAGAATGTCCCGGGTGGAGCTAGAGGCCCTGAAGAAATACTTGGAGGAAAACCTCAACAAGAGCTTCATTTGCCATAGCTCTTCTCTAGCGGGTGCCCCTGTGCTGTTTGTGAAAAAATCGGACGGCTCTCTTCGGTTGTGCGTAGATTATTGTAGCCTAAAAGAGATAACGGTCAAGAACAGGTATCCCCTGCCTCTAATCCAGGAGACATTAGCTAGGCTTTCCAAGGCCAAATGGTTCACCAAACTGGATTTGAGAGGAGCATACAACTTGGTACAGATTGCCGAGGGGAAGGAGTGGAAAACAGCCTTCCGAACTCGTTATGGCCACTTCGAGTACAATGTCATGCCCTTTGGATTAACCAATGCCCCGGCCTCTATCCAGCACTTTATTAATGATACCCTACGAGACTTCTTGGATGTGTTTTGTACGGCTTACCTCGACAATATCTTGATCTATTCCGATACCCTAGCAGAACACAAGATTTATGTCTGGCAGGTGTTGGAAAAGCTGGAGCAAGCCGGATTGTACCGCAAGCCCGAGAAATGTGAGTTTCATGTGTAGGAGGTCAAATATCTGGGGTTGATTATCACTATGGAAGTCATCCGGATGGATCCTGCTAAAGTTGCCACAATCCAGGAGTGGGAAACCCCGGCCAACTTGAAGGATATGCAAGCCTTCCTAGGATTTGCCAACTTTTACCGCCGGTTCATCCTAGGATACTCAAGGATCGCGGCACCCCTGACGGCCTTGACAAAAATGAAGGCAGAAGCCGGCTCACTCCTAACAGCGAAAAAGGCCTTCCAGTGGAATCCAGAAGCCCAGTTGGCCTTATAGAACCTCAAGGAAGCCTTCTGCTCAGTACTGATCTTGGCACATTTTGACCCTGACCAGGAATGTATTGTCGAAACCGATGCCTCCGATTATGTCTCTGTGGGAATCCTCTCTCAGTATGTCAATGGCATCCTCCACCCAATGGCCTACTTCTCGAAAAAGCACTTCCTAGCTGAGTACAACTACGAGATTTACGACAAGGAGCTGATGGCCATCGTAAGGGCGTTCGAGAAGTGGAGGCCCATCTGGAGTCAGCCAAGGGGATTATCAAGGTATTATCTAATCATAAAAACCTTGAGTATTTTACAACTACCAAGCTACTCAACCGACGGTAGGCTAGGTGGTCGGAATTCCTCTCTCGGTTCAACTTTAAGATCAAGTACTGACCCAGAAAAGCTGGTGGCAAGCCTGATACATTAACCCAGAGATTAGGAGATCTCCTAAGGGGGGAGATGAAAGGCTAAAATACCAAAATCAGGTAGTATTGAAGCCCGAAAACCTTGATCTAGCAGCCAATGTCCTTGCTGAGGCTAATATGGAGGCTGAGGCGAGAGCTGACCTCCAACAACTGGTGAGACAGGCATACGAGGATGACCTTCTGGCTAAGAAAATTATCACCGCAGTAGATTCTGGCCAGCTCCGCCACCCCAATATCTCCCTAGCCGAGTGTACTGTCCAGGAGGGCCTTCTATACCACCGTGATCAGCTCTATATACCAGAAGGAAGGTTATGCCTGAGGCTAATAGAAGAGCATCATGACAGCCTGGTTGCAGGTCACTCTGGAGTGGCAAAAACGTTAGAGCTTCTGGCTAGGGAGTATACCTAGATTGACTAGTGGAAGGACGTAGAGCAGTATATACGGAACTGCCATGTTTGCAAGCATACTAAGCCTGTCCGCCATGCCCTGTATGGGACTCTGAAACCTCTGGAGATTCCAGATCAGCCCTAGCTGCACCTTACCATGGATTTCATGATGGGATTGCCGAAAGACTCAGGGTTCAATGCCATCCTGATGGTGGTAGACCGGTTAATAAAGATAAGGCATGTTGTACCTTATCGGGATACCTGTTCTGCTTAGGAGCTGGCCAACCTCTACCTCAACAATGTGTTCTGGTACCACGGGCTCCCCGAATCCATTGTGTCCGACCATGGCCTTCAGTTCACCTCGGACTTTTGGAGAGCATTCTGCGAGCTTCTGGGGGTTAAAGTGCATTTGTCTATAGTATATCACCCCCAGACGGACGGCCAATCGGAGAGGATGAACACCATTATGGAGTAATACCTGTGGGCCTTTGTCAATTACTAGTAGCAGGATAACTGGGTTTCATTGCTGGCTACCTGCGAGTTTGCCGTGAACAACCAGTTCTCAGAATCCTCCAAAACCTTGCCTTTCCTGGCTAACTATGGTTGGCACCCCCGGTTTGTGGATGCCCTAGCGCCCCTGCAAAAAGCCCACCCCCCAGCTAAGAAGTTCGCAGTCGAGATTGCTGAACTCCACTCTACCCTAAAGGCTGAGTTGGGTTATGCTCAGGTCAGGCAAGCAGAATATGCCAATAGGTTTAGGTTACCAGCCCCCAAATACTAACCAGGAGACAAGGTATGGCTCTCTAGCAGACACTTCCAGACAGAACGACCCTCTCACAAGCTGGATCACAAGTTCCTAGGCCCCTATGAGGTGTTAGCAGCTGTGGGTACTCATGCTTATTGGCTGAGGTTTCCCAAGGATATCAAGCACTATCCAGTCGTTCATGTCTCGGAGATCGAGCCAGCCACTAACGATCCCCTTCCCGGGCAAAAGCACCCCCCACCTTCTCCAGTGGTGATCATAGGTGAAGAGGAGTTGGAGGTTGAGGAGGTACTGGATTCAAGGAAACGCTATGGACGAGTTCAATATAAGGTCAAGTGGTTAGGGGATAAGGAGGCTACCTGGCAACCCACAGAAGACTTGGAGAATGCACAGGACCTCGTTAGCCTATTCCACCAACGTTACTCAAGGAGGCCCTGCCTAGTCGACTGATGTCATGACTCTATGTCTTTGTTATAGTTTGGAGTTGGGGTTGTTGTTTTTACCCTTGTTGTTGTTTTCTGTACTGATTTTGCCAGTTGTCATGTCCAGACCTCCTAGTCACTAGAGCTCTAGCCTAAAGGGGGGGGGTAGTATCACAACCGTGTACTCAGTTGTCCTTGCCATCACCTGCGACACAGGTGATGGGTTATTACCATTGTTGTCTTTGTCATTACCTGCGATCGCAGGTGATGGGTTATTGTTACCGTTACCTTCCTTAGCTTCCAAGATAGGGATCTTGGGAAGCTTATTTCCCCCATTGCCCTGACCAAGTTATGTATATATAGAGCCTGTCCCTCGTACTGTCGTTGGATCCCCATCCAATGTCTTGTATATCCAATACAGGGCCTTGCTTCTCTCCACGTCAGTACATCTCCCTTGTGCACCTCCTTGCCTCGCTTTGACTCTATAGCCCTGCTGCCCACCCCGCGAACCTTCTGTCCTTGCCTTGCCTTGCCTTGTCTCTACAGTCCTGCTGCCTCCTACTACTCCCGTATGCCTCTCTCGCCCTCGCCTTTGCCCCTATCCTAGCCTTTCCCCTAGTTACACATATAGCGTTCCTACATGTGTGTTACCCTAGCCTTGCCCTTGCCCTGGTGTACCCCTTGGTCGCCTTGTTCTCAGAGCCATCATTATACGATACATTGATGAAGTATGTAAAAACCCTCAGCATCGATATGACAAACTACACATGCCTTATATACAGTACAGATTTCCCTAGCAACAATCAACTATATAAACATATTCGCAACAATCATATGTATCAACCTGTAAAGAAGTGACGACTAGAAGAAGCAAAAAAGATTGCAATGGAGGAAGAGGGGGAGGCTGTTGGAGAAATAGACAAGTGAAAGGAACACCGAGTTTTGAGGGGAGGCTATCATTCATTTCTATTTTTTTTTCTTTATTTCTCCTTTTTCTTTCTTTTGTTTTGCTTATCGCAATCTATTAATAGAGGAGAACGCTGCGTTGGGGGGAGGTGAGAGCATATATGCTATGTAACGCAGTATGGATATTAGTCATTAGTACATATTAGATAGTAGACACTAAGATGATGACGCTAGTACTCGACTATAAGGTTGAAACCTTTGAGACAGGATTATGAACTACTCTTCTACAAAGATGAATACAAGAAGAAGAGAAGCAATAACTACATAAACGTTCCTACACACAAGTGTTCCTAATTATGCTCACTAAAAACCTCTTCTAGTATAGTAAATAAAGTCTTATTATTTGAGAACTCTTCTTTCTTAATCATATTATATTCACTATCTTCATTTTGAATATACTTGAAGTATAGATAGAAGATAGAGTATATAAGTTTTTTGGCTCTTCTATAGCATTTGTGGAAATCACAGTTAAAATATTTGAAATTGATAGCTTCACTTAAAACTATATAATTTTAAATAGAGGTTTCTAGTAAGTAGTAAGTTCTTATAGTATTAGTAGAGATATTATAGTTGTAGGTATACTTAGAATGATCAATATTATTGAAAATATGATTATTCTCAATAGTAGAATTGTCAAAGTATTTATACTTTCTTGATAAAGTATATGCTATTAAATTTTCCTTTTCTATAATATGTTATATAGCTATATCAAATTTTATTAAATAATCTTTCTATTACCTAAATTTCTAGCTTGTAGGCATTTGAGTATGAAAGATTACTAATGGTTTATAGTTAGTAAGAATAGTAAACTTGTAACCTCTTAATTATGCTTCAAAATATTTTAATAAGTTAATAATTATAAATAATTCTTTTTAAAAGGTAGAATAATTGAATTATTCTAGATTAAATTTTCTAGAGTAGAAATATAATAGTTTGATATACATCAATAGTCCTTGACCTATTTATAATCCTAGTCCTATATCACTAGTATCATAGACTAAATATTTGGGTTCCATAGATTTATTATTCTAAAGTTTTAAAATATATAGAGAATTTATGAGTTTCTTAAGTTTTTTAAATGCTATATTATAACTATCTATTTATTCCTCATTTTTTGTTTCTTCTTGCAGTTTTAATAGGATACTTGTATATAATGATAAGTTAAGAATATATCTACTAAGATAATTAATAATTCTGAAAAATCCTCTAAGATCCTTTTTTTGAATAGGAGTTGGAAATATTAATATAGTAGTTTTTTTCTTTGAATCTACATATAATCTAGCTAATATTGAAACATGTTCTAAAATTTCTAATCTTAGAGTAAAGAACTAGTATTTACTTTCTTTGATATAGAATTTTTTATCCTATAGATATTAAAGTACATTCTTTAAAAATTCTATATATTCTTTATATGTTTTGGAAAAAATAATAATATTATTAATATAGATGATTAAATTTTTATAGATTATATCCTTAAAAATTTTATACATAATATAAACCATAGTAGCTAGTACATTATTATCCCCTTACTATATAACTCTACTTCTAAAATATTCTATATAGTATAGAAAGGTAGAGTATTACTATGATTTTTTATTATTTTTAATATTAAAAAATCTATTAGCTAAGTTAAGCATAGTCCAAATGGGATTTTCTGCTACTAGTTTAATAGCTTTATTAATATCTAGCAATAAAGTATATTCTGGTTTAGTATCACTTATGGCGTAACGATTGACAACTACGTGATGATTGACCGGGCTCCCCTGCCACATGCAATAACATTCCAATATCTTCATCAATAAATGCAATATCGATGCAGTAAGAAAAATGAATATAGGCTAAAAACACTCGAAAAACCCAAATTTTTCATCTCCAGCCCAATCCAAGCTACTGTGAACCCTCTATAGCACCTGAACCCTCAATACCCTGTACGACCACCCCTCTAGCATAACTTCCCACCCTATCCTCCCCAAGCCGCCCACGATAACTACTACTAGCCACTATAGGTTCTTCAGAAGTCCACTCTGTAAGCCTTATTAGTATAGACTCAAGCTGCTCACTGTATATAGAACTACATGTACTACAAACTGTATTGCTCAGTATAACTTTTGCAAGCTAGCCTCCTCAATATCGAATTTCAGCTATTTTAAGCGATTCAATCAAGCTATATTTGTGGTACTGCAATCTTAATATCTTAGGGTGTTCCTCTATGCAGTTTTTTAAGCCCAGTATGTTCCGTAGCCTCTGCACCATGCAAATCTCTGACCAAGCTCCATATATCTCGATATGCAGCCTATTCGGGCTTAAGGTTTTAGCAATGATAATACTAAGCCTCTCGTATTCAATACAGGCTTAGCTGAGGCCTTTGAAGGTCCTTGAGCTACTTCTACGACTGGGGCTTCACCTCTGTGCTATTTTTTAGTATTTTGAGGGTTTAGGAGTTTGTGCACATCATACTAGCTCTAGAATTGAAGTTCATCAATTTCACGAGCTTTAATTGAGCCATATTTGCCCAAGCGCAAGGTAGACGCCTTCCCCATATACCTGTATTCAGTGCTAGCTCTAATACTAACCCTTCTATGTTGCTGGTGCAAGTCTGTGGTACTACTGGTGCCCTTGCCATAGTAGTACCCAGACTCCCCCTCTACCGAACACATCTCAGCTACCCTCACCCCTCCCAACTTGGTCAAGACCTCTTAACTTCCTTCAAGTTATTGTGAATACTCCTGTATCATCCTAGTTACAAGCAATCCTACACAGATCATAAGTTCCTCTACAATACCAAGATATCCGGTGGAGGCAGAAAAATATACCCAAACCCTCAAAATACTTAACAAAGGCACAGAGGTGAAGCCCTAGTCATAGAAGTAGCTCAAGGACCTTCAAGGGCCTCGGTTAAGCCTATATTGAATCCAAGAGGCTTAGTATTATCATTGCTAAAACCTTGAGCCCGAATAGGCTGCATATCGAGATATATAGAGCTTGGTCAGAGATTTGCATGGTGCAGGGGCTACGGAACATACTGGGCTTAAAAAACTGCATAGAGGAACACTCTAAGATATTAAAATTGCAGTACCACAAATATAGCTTGATTGAATCACTTAAAATACCTGAAATTTGATATCGAAGAGGCTAGCTTGCAAAAGTTATACCGAGCAATACAGTTTGTAGTATATGTAGTTCTATATACAGTGAGCAGCTTGAGTCTATAGTAATAAAGCTTACAGAGTGGACCTCTGGGGAACCTATGGCGGCTAGTAGTAGTTGTCGTGGGTGGCATGGGGAGGGTAAGGTGGGTGGTTATGCTAGAGGGGTGGTCGTACGGGGTATTAAGAGTTCAGGTGCTATAGAGGGTTCACAGTAGCTTGGATTGGGCTGGAGATGAAAAATTTGGGTTTTTTGAGTGTTTTTAGCCTATATTTATTTGTTTTACTGCATCAATATTGCATTTATTGATAGAGATATTGGAATGTTACTGGGGAGCCCGAGTCAATCGTCACGTGGTTGACGATCATTACGCCATAAGTGATACTAATAGCTAAAGTATATTCTTAATAGTTATTGAAATATTTGGCTTCTTTTAATTTATCTTTTTAATAGCTAGTGAATATAACTATAGTATTTATATTATTTTCTACTCTATATATATAACCTAATACTTCTTTTTTGACTAATTTATCATAGATTTATTGTCTAAATTGATGTTCTGATAGTTGCTATTTTGGTAGCTAAATAGCTCTAGCTTTTTATTTAATAGAATGATTAATCTTTCTTAATAGTAGTAATTCCTATAGAATTATCTTAAGAAATAATAAGAGAAACTTTATTACAGAGTTAAATTGTTTCTATACTATAGAAATAGCTATCATGAGTTCTCTTTCTGAGTCAGTATCTTCTGCATCATTAATATTTTCCCTATTATTTAGTTTACTATAATCTATAACTGATTTATAGCTAACTTGTATATATACTAATTTTATACTATTTACTATAGTCCTAGATCTCTTTTATATACTTAGCTGGAATTGAGGAAAACTTTCTTATTAGATAGTAACTGGTTCCTAATAGGTAGGAATTATAGCTTACACTTTGCTAAAAGTGGGTTTCCTTAGTATTATATTCTATCTAGTCAAATGAGCCATATAAAATATTTATTCTTCTACATAACCTATTCAGTCTAGTTTAATAGTACAGGCTTTGTCTATTATTTTATTTGAGCCTTTAATTACTATACTTAATAATTTTTTCTTAATACTTCTAGTAGGTATTTTGTATAAGTATATAAATTGAGAATTGATTAAGTCTCCTCCCTTTAATTAGAAATCAATTAAAGCTAGTGCAAGGTATTTATTAGCTCTAATAAATACTTTACTAAAATTAAGTATCTATATAGATAAGAGTTATTTCTTAATTTTATCATTATTGTTTTTATTCTTAGTAGCTATTAATATAGCTAAATCTTGAATAGCTATATATATGAGTACCTTATTTTGTCACTTTCTACAATCTTTATAGGAGTGTCTAGGATTTCAATACTATAGATATATTTTATCTCTGATTAATTGCATCTTTATTTTCTAATACAATTTTTTTATGATAGTATCCTAATCTGGGTTCTTTTATTTTTCTGTATTAAATTTCGTGCTAAAATTACTACTAGGATTAAATTTTGTTTTTTACTATGAATTTTAATTCCTATATAGACTATGACCCTAATTTTTATTTAAAGAGTATTGTTGTTAGGATATATTTAGTATAAATAGTAGGGCAATATTTTTCTTTAAAGCTTTATGTGACTCTATTTAATATATGAGCTAATCATATAACTATTTTTCTTTAATTAAAGAAATTAATATAGCTGACATATATAGTGATAGATGATTAAAAAACTTTTTTCTTTTAATTTCTAGTAATATTGATTGTTTACTATTCTTATTAATTAATTTGATTTATATTTCAGTAAGCTAATTAGTAAACTATTTAATTCTTATATAATATCTATCTTTATATAATGTAGCTATCTTTTATTATTTCTATAAAATGTCCTTACTAGTAGAGAGTATTAAAAAATCTTTTAGTACTAGTATAAAGCTAAAGAACTTTACATCTTTTTTTCTCTCTCTTAAGAATTAATTATAAGTAGTAAGTATACTTTCTTCTATTCTAAATCCAACAATTTTTAAAGCTAAAGTATCTTCCAAATCTATTCCTTTAATAACTAACTAAAATTATATTACTATAGCCTAAAAGTCAAAATATTATGAGTCTTACTACTTTTTGTCTTCTTCTTTTAGTTTTTCTAGTAGATTAATTATTATTTCTTTTAAAGTATTCATTACTTTATAGTTACCTCTCATAACTATTTCTGTAGTAGATTTCCATTGCTAGTGTTTAACCAATTTTCCTTATTTAAGTTTTCTTACTAAAGATTGACTTACAATTAACAATGCTTTATAAAAGTTTAAGCTATTATTTTTACTATTATTGGGATCTCATCCTCCTCCTTGAAGTTTCTGTTTTGATTGGCCTAGTTCTATATCTAGATCATTATTATTTTCAAATAGATCTATATCTTCTAGTAGTTAGTCTTCATTATTTGGTTTTTTAGCTGACCTAGGCCTCCTTTCTTATATCTCAAGTACTTAACTTTTGCATTTTGATTAATCATTTAGTATTCTTAAAAATACTTCTGAAAGTATATTACTAAGATTGGAAAAATCCTCTATAGTATATCCTAATTCTTTTAAATAAGCACTACTTATTATAAATACTATAATTTCTTTCTAGTTATTTAATATTTAATTTAGTTTCCTTAATAGTGGAATAATAGGTTTTTTTAATTTCTTACATAAAAATGTATTTATTTCTAAGTCTTTTTCTTTGAATAGGTATAGTATTAGCTATAAATAGTATTTTACTATAGCTTCTATTAAAAGTTAAGTATCTTCAAGATAATACTATTGAGCATGTTCTATTGAGTAAGTATATTTTAAAATTTCCTCTACTAGTAGGAGATGTTTTTCCCAAAAATCCTTTAGTATAAGAATAATACTATACTAAAGTATACTTTGGTTCCTTCTCTACCTGGATTTCCTATTTCTATATCTAATAATAGATTTAATTTTTCTTCTATATTAGGATCTATAAATCTAGTTTTTCTGAGAGTTTGTTGTACTAATTTTTTAATATCTTTAGGTAATATAGTTAACTACCTTAACCTTTTAGTTTTCTTACTAAATTTAGATACTATTAATATCTAATTCTGTAATTTATCTACAACCAAATAAAGTTGGTTATATAATATGATTAGTAAGTTGCTTTTCCTCCTTAATACTTTACTGTACTAGTAGTATGGTAGCAGATGATTCTTTTAATCTATATTTGACTGACAGTTTAGTTGGCTTAGTAGCTTACTCAACTAGTAAGATTGGATGTCAAGATCCTAATATTTCTTATAGTCCTAGTTTTACTTTAACTACAAGGGAAGAATCTAGTTCAAGTTCTTCTAGCAAGAGTATCACTTTTCCTAATTAGTATATTAAGGTAGATATTAGGGATATAGAGGTATTGGTAGAGATATTTAAGCTTAAAAACGCTTCTAATAGAGATAATTCTTTTTTTGAGGAAATAGCTATAGTAACAGTAATTTTTAGGATAGTAATATTTAGTTGTTTAGACTAATTATTTCTAAGGCCTAAAGAGCTGATTTTTCTATAATATACTAGTACTATAAGTATAGATATAATTATAGTTACTAGGAGTATAAGATAATTTATTGATCTCATTAGGAAAATTGTTATAAATAAGAGTAAGATTATTTAATATAGGGTACTATAGCCTATTGGAGCTCTACTTAGCTTACTTTAAAGTCTTTTCTTGATATACTGCAGTTAAGAGTCTAATATCTTATTGTTGGATTATTTGTTGCCTATATTAGGAAGAAATAGTTTAAAAGTTTACTTTCTAAAGTCTCTTGAAGCCTCTGGAACTCTTTGCGAAACCCTGAGAGGTACTGAAAGACAAACTATTCTTTTCTAATATAGCTAGTTAAATATCAAAATTATTTTTATATGTGTACATATATTGAATTATATACACTTATATGAGTATAAATAGAAGTATTCTAAAGTTAATTAAGCCTTAAATTTAAGAGTAAAAATTATGTAAATAAGTTTAAAAAAATATAATTTATAGTACTAGATAGTATTTATTTAGTACTATTTATATAATCTATATCTATAGATATAGATATTTGTATATTTAAATTCTGCTAAGGTAAGATCTCAGAAAAGTAGAGAGATTACTATATAGAATATTCTACTAGAGAATAGTAATTAACTGGTATAATTTATCATATATAAATTTGTACTATCTAAGGTATATAATATTAATCTAATTAGTATATAGACTTGTTGTAGATGCTTATCTACTTCTTAGATCTATATAGATTCCAAAAGGAATCTAGCAGCCTATTTATACACCTTTGAGATCTAATGACTAAAGAAATAAATACTATAAAGGGTGGTATACTAGATAGTAGTGTACTATATAAAAAGGTCATATAGCTATAAAGAGGATGTACTCTTGCAAGTCTACTAGTAAGTAGCCACCATCTAGTGCATACCCCTGCAAAAACCCCTGCAATAGTGTCTTCAGCCATAACTCATGATATATCAGGAGCCTAGTGATTCTGGCTAAATGCATATCTATAGAAATGAGTACGCTCTATAATATGGTTATACTTATATCCTACTACAATCAAGTAAAGACCCAATATCTCCCCCTTCCAATATGGCTTCCCCAAAGATCTACTCCTACTCTCTCAACTACCCATATAGGCCAGGCACTTAGTGGGTGAGCTAATAACAACTAGAGGGTCATTTCCTAGTATCTATATTCATATTAAAACAGCCTCTAGGGCAGCAGCCTTGAATATGATAGAATGGTATATAATCAAAAAAAACCTAAAATAAGCTATTTTAAGAATTTACTAAATTTGTTCTATCTATGCTATCCTAGACTCTAGCCTTTCCCCCTTCTATAACTACCACTCCACAGTATTCTCAATTACTATAGGAAGGCCTTCAATAGCTCTAAATGCTTCAATACTCCCTCCTTAGCCTTTATAGATTGCTTATAATTATAGGGTTTTTAAGGTTATTGCAACCCCCTCATTTCAACCATTTGTTCTCCATTATCGATATTTCCCAATATTTAAGTACTCGCCAGTAGACAAGTATAGTCTGATTAATTAAGTATTAGTCTAATATTAGTTTGGTGTGTCTGACTTACTATCTAGCTAGTATTTACTATAGTGTTCTTGTTTCAACCAGACTATATAGGTAGTACCCAATCTAGCATTCAACCTAATGTCCAGCCTAGTGCCAACCTATATAGTACTTAACTGGGCATTTAGCTTAGTACTCTACCAACTGTTCTGTATTAGTATTGGTAATGCTTGGGTAGGTTGCAAAAATACCTTCAAAAAGATGATAAAAGTAGCTATTGGAGCCTAGAATTAAGGGGAGGGTATTGGAGTTCTAGAGCTACTAGTATTAGAGACTTCTATAAGGATGCTAAAGCTCTGGAGGAAAGTTTGGATCAGGCAGATCTAGGAATGAGACTAGATCTAGGAGGGTATAAATAAGGTATATTTGGTTAATTAGATAAATGCTCTTGGAATTGCTTATTTGGGAGATTAGTACCTGAATTGAGGTCTTCTATTGTTACCATTTTGCACGCTCCACCTTCAGTGCTGGAGGTAGATGCTAAGCATAGGTCTCCTAGTTGTTATAGGCCTATTTGTGCAATATTTGGTATATAGGTAGAGGAAGTAGCTATTAAAAGGATAGTTCTTGAAGAGAGGCAGTATTGGAGCTATTGGAGCTTTTAGAGTGATTGGGAAGCTCTCCGTAGTAATTGAAAATACTGTAGAGGGGCAGGTTGCAGAAGGGGAAGGTAGAGAGTTCAGACTAGCATATATAAAGTAAGTTAGTTAATTCTGAAAATAGTTTATTTTGGAGTACTGTTGTACATTATATAAATTTTAGTCATATTGGTAGCTGCTACTCTAGAGACTATTATAACATAAATATAGATACCAGAAAATGGCCTTCTAGTCATCATAGGCTCACCCGTTGGGTTCCTAGCCTATACAAGTAGTTTGTAAGTCTTCGGGAAGGTCATATTAGAAAGGAGAATATTGGGTCTTCAGTTGGTCTTGGTAGGATGTGAGTGTAACCATATTGTAGAGCATACTTATTTTCATAGATATGTATTTAGTTAGAATCACTATGCTCATAATATCTCACGAGTTATAGCTGGAGACACTATTACAGGAGTTATGTAGATATATACACTAGACAGTGGCTGCTCATTAGTAGGCTTGTAAAGGTACTTGTATAGCAAGTTCTATGAAATTTCATATAGTAAATCCCATATACTATAGATATTTATAAAGTAGTAGAAAATAGTAGAAGGCTAGTCCTTTAACTAAGAAGCTTAATTATATAGTATAGTAGTAATATAGAAAATACAAAAGTATATAAGTAATTAGATAAATAATAAAATAATATCCTCTATTATACTATATCTAAAAACCTCCAACTAAATTACTTTTAATAGTATTTACTCTAGTATAGTTAGGAGACTCTTTCACTACTTTAATATTTAATTAAATTCTAGTGTAGTAAGACCATTAGTATTTGATCCTTAATATTTATACTATTATATATATGAAAGAAATTTATATAGTTGAAGTAGTTTTTATCTTAAAATATCTGACTCTTATATGTAAGAAAGGTATGTTATAGTATTATAAACATTAGGTAGATAAATGCACTACTAATTTAGCTTATAAATATTAGATCTTAGTTTCTAAGTTTCTTTACTTTATCAAAAATATTTATATAAATAAACTATACTCCTTCTATTGCTTTTAACCTATAATATTATTCTTGTAATTAGTTTCTAGTTTTTTAGTATCTTTCAACTTATAGATTCCCTATAAATTCACTTACTATATATTTCTTATATTAATATATCAAATGATCTTTATCTAATAACTAACTAACCTTCTTATAAATATACTTTAGAATATAGTTTTAGTCAAATTTATAGAGTTTTAAAATATAATACTTTACTTTATGAAAGAGATATGACCTTATCTGAGACTAGATACTTTATAGCTAGATAACTATTATCAGTATTATTTATAAAAGACTTTAAGACTTTATTTACATATGTATTAATATTACTAATATACTCTTTCTCTACTCTATATTTGATTTTAGCTTTCTTCTATACCTATGCCCAAAGATATTCTATACAATCAATATTTAGGAATATCTCTTCAAAAAAAGTAATCCTTTTAATATAATTTACTATATTATATATTTTAGTCTTTATTATTTTATTAAATTATATGAAGCTCTAATTTTACCTTAAATTTTATTTGGCTCCTGTTAGTTACTTCTTCCTGTCACAATCATATACTTAGTTGTCTTTGTCTTTGTCATCACCTGCAATTGTAGGTGATAGGTTATTATTATCTTGCTTGGCTTCCAAGATAGGGATTTTAGGAAGCTTATTCCTTCTATTGCACTTGCCTAGAATTATGTATATATAGTCCCTGTCTCTTGTACTGTTATTGGATCCCTATCTAATATTTTATATATCTAATATAGGACCTTACTTCTCTCTATAAAGGTATACCCTCCTTGTATACCTCCTTGCTATTATTTTGCCTTGCCTTTCTATATCTCACCTCTCGGAACAACTCTGCAGTAGAGCTACCTCCCTCCAATACATATGGTATCCACTTCTACATGTCTCCTATGTAATGAATGGTACTAGACAGTATTCATTCGGTACCGTTTATACAATCTATATCTGTAGGCACAGATGTTTGTGTATTTCGGTTCTGCTGAGGTAAGACCTCAGAAAGGTAGGGAGATTACTATGTGGGACGTTTCCAGAGGGAACAGTAATTAACTGGTGTAATCTATCTTATATAATTTGTGCTATCTAAGCTATATGATCTTGATCCGATTGGAATATAGGCTTGCTTGCTCTGTATGCTTGCTTGTTGCTTCTTGTCTTTCTGTAGATTCCAGAGGGAATCCAGCGGCCTATTTATACTCCTCTGAGATCTGATGACTAAGGAAATAAATACAATAAAGGGTGGTACACCAGAAGGTAGTGCGCTATACAAAAGGGGTCATGTGGCTATAGTAATGAGTCACATACCTTAAACAGAGGTCACACGGCCATAATGAGGGTGTCTTCATATGGCAAGTACTATGGAACTTCCCATGGCAAATTCCGCGTGCTATGGACGCTTATAAAGCAGTAGGAGGTAGTAGAAGACTAGTCCTTCAACCGAGAGGCTTAGTTACATAACATAGTAGTAATATAGGAAATACAAAAGTATATAATCAATTATATAAGCAATAAAATAAACGTTCTCCATTACATCCTGCCTCTTGCCTCCTACCTCCTGCCTCCTGCTTCCTGCCTCCTACCTCCTACCTTCTGCCTCTTACCTCTTACCCTTTACCCTTGCTCTGTCCCAGCTTCCCCCTATCATATACATTGTGTTCCTATATGTACGATCTCCTTGCCCACTAACCAGGTGTACCTCTTGGTTGCCTCATCTCTTGTAGCCTTTATTATACTATATTGGATCCAATTTGACTAACTAGTACAATGTCTGAGTTATCCCTTCTACCTGCCATTAGATTTCAAGTCTAGAAGGAGACTGCGATTCCCTCTGACTCAGCTCAGCTCCTAGAGTACTACAGAATAATCATCGAAATATTCTCAGCTACCTATATAATTGGTGAGCAATAAGGTGCTAAGCTTCTAAAAGCCAAGCAATAACTCAAGTCCACTGAAGACATAATCACCCTCCTCCAAGAGAAAGCAATAGAGGACCAAAACACTATCTGTAGGCTAACTCATATTCTAGATACTATAAACTCCCAGAAAGCACCTAAAACATAGGACTTACTAGCTCCCTCCAAGTTCAATAGGGATCAAGACAGGCTGAGAGCATGGAAGAAGTTAGTATAGATTAAGCTATCAGGGGACTCGGCCAAGTTCCCTACAGTCCAATACTAGCTCTCGTACATTTATGGGCTGTTGGAGAGCAAGGCCATAAACCAAGTTCAACTATTCATTAAGGCCACTAAGGTAGATTTTGTTGAAAATAATCATTTCCTTTCGATATAGTTAAGTATTTGTATACAATACATCGTTCTCTCTTACGATTACTTCCATATCATGCTGATACCCAATATGGACACTTGCTACCCGATTAAGGACTTCTGTATTATTTCTTTCACATGTGTTCACATGTCGTTCACATATTCTTATTATCTTTACTTACTTTCCTAACTTAGTATCTATTATCATTGCATAATGCTGCTTTACTACTTAAGCTTACTGCTTACTTGTCTCAGTTGTCATGACTCAACAATCACCACTTCTATGACTTTCTGTTATATTCATTGACTTATATTACTGTCTCAGTCGTACACCTCTATGTATTTCTTTATTCACATATGCACGATATACTATTCTTAGGTTATGTAACTTAGATTTCCTTACTAGATCTTTACCCTCAACTTGTACTATTATACACGAGTTTTCCTACTCCTGTATCTAGTTCTACATACTTCTCGATTAGACTCAATAGACTATCTACTCTCGACATAGTTCAACAATCTGCTCTCTCGCACTTCTGTTTGCTCGCACTCTCTGCTTCATAGCACTACTGTCCACCGCTACTACCTCCGTAATTACTACCACGATACCTCCGCTCATAGTAACCTTTCAATAGGTTATGAGCCCGGAATAGCTCAGGACAACTCGATAACTTTCTCGCATTCACCTTCTCTCCCACATATATCTATACAATGGTATCCGGTTCAGGTTCTGGTTCTGGCAGTAAAGGAAAGGCTGTACCTTCTATCTTCCGACCACCGAAAGACTTCAAGCCTATTCCAGTCAAACTCGATAATATTGAGTTACTTACCAGCAAAGACAACTACGAAAACTGGGCTGATACTGTCAAGATGATTATGAGAGGTATGGGTTGTAAGGAACTCATTATTGAAGGACTTAAACCTGCGATAGATGCGACACAAGAAGAGAAAGAACTCTTCGCAGCTATGGAAAATCAAGCTATCCTCATGCTAATATAGGTTATTAGCAAACTTATACTGAAGGTTGTCTCTAAGTTTGATTCACCACATGAAATCTGGACTCATTTCAAAGACCAGTATTATCGTGATACTCCATTCTCTTTTATACATCAACTACACACACTCTTCACCTTAGCCTCAACCTACACTCCTACTACCTCCTTCACCGACTTTATTGAGCAATATGAGACTGAGTGGTCTCGACTTTACTCTCTCACTAGCTCTTCAGATGAATATCGTAAATCTCTCTACACTTTCCTTAATAAGGACGAAGCCAAAAGGGACATTCTCCTCTCCTTCCTCGTTGAACATTACTCTAATATAGTCGACAACCTCTCAACTAAGTCCAACCTTACATATGCCGATGCAAAATTACGACTCCTCTCTGTTGGTTCCGAAATCGAAAAACGGGATACTGCTCTCTCTGCCTCCTTCAAGAAGAAAGGCAAGCCTCAACAGCAGCAATCACAACAATAGAACAAGGACTCCGATGTGGAATGCACCTATTGCAAAAAGCATCAACTCGGCAAATACACAGGTCATACATGGCAGAAGTGTTAGAAGTTGAAGAAGTTAAATGAGGATAAGAAGAAGGATAAAAAGAAGGAAGACAAGAAGGAACAGGCTCTTATCGTTGGCAGCTCTGGTAGCTCCAAGGACGAGGCTCTCAGCGTTAGTAACCCATCCCGAAAAACCATCTGGAAATTCCATACAGTGTGCAGTGCTCACATGACCAACAATATAGAACACTTCGAAAACTTTTCAGAGGATAGTAGAACTATAGAAGGAGCTGGCAATAATCTCCTCGAAGCTAAAGGAAAAGGGACAGTCCTTCTTAACTGTCTACTCCCTAACGGCTCTACTTCCACTGTTTGTCTTGTCAATGTTCGATATATTCCTTCTCTTGGTCACACACTGTTTTCTTGGAATGCTGTTCGATCTCGTCTCTCCACTTTCTCTATGGATTCTGGGTTTCATGTTACGAAGAAAGGCAATGATTCTGTGTTATTTATGGTGGAATTTGTTGGAAGTCTCCCATTTATTATTGAGTCAAATGAAAAGGCATTGGTCTCTTCCTCTTGAAAAACAATCGATCACTGGCATTAGTTATTCGGTCATTAAGCATTACTGTCCTCAAGCATAAAGAACTCTACTCTGACGGTGATATTCTCCCAACACCCCCTGATAACTATATTGCGAGCCATGCATACTCGCCAAATATACTCACTCTGTCCCTAAATCTACAATATCTCGTGCTCCAATATTCTCGAACTTATTCACTCAGATCTTAGTGGTAAACTCCCCACACCCTCTTTTGGTGGAGCAAGCTACTTCATCACACTTATCAATGACTACTCTCTGCTTCTTGGTCTACTTCCTTAAACAGAAATCCGACTCAACCAAATCAATCCAAGACTTTTTACCTTAGTTGAAAAGCAAACATCACACCATGTTAAAGGTTTCATACTGATAATGGTGAGAGTATGTTAACAAAGATCTGAACAGTTCTTTAAGTCAAAAGGCATCGTGCATGAACTAACGCCCCCTTACTCTCATGAATCTAATGGTGTAGCTGAATGCTTCAACTGAACAATACAGAAATGATGAGGGCTATGTTATGAATATGGACAAAAGATTCTGGGCTGAAGCATGCTCAACTTCGACCTATCTCTGAAATCGGTCACCTCATAGTCTGTCAAAGGGAAACTCCCTATGAGGTTTTCACGGCAATAAACCTACCACTCTCACCTTTAACCCTTCGGCAAGGAATGTTATATACATATACTTGAGGAATGATGACCTGTAGGCAGTAAACTCCTACCACGGGCTAAGAAAGGTATATTCATTGGTTATACTAATAGCACAGCTATCTATAAGGTCCATGTACCTTCTAGAAAGCATACTTATACAGTTCGAGCACAAGATGTCATTTTCGGACTAAGTACAACTCCAGAAGGGGTACCTCTACCTACATCTAACTCAACTAATCTGTTACGGTTACCAACTATGAATACTGCTTCTCCTCCTACTTCTCTACTTGAAGTAATCCCATACACTAGCTCAGAATTCCCAAACGAATATCTCTGGCAACAATGGTGTATACGAAATCCAAAACAAGCAGAAGAATGGTATTTTAAAGGACACCCGCTCATTCATAAAGCATGGTTCCCTAGTATGACTCTTTCCCATCCGACTGAAACAACATCGGACACAACTACTTCCTCACTACCTATTCCTTCAACATCAACTACAACATCATCTTCCCTTCCACCAGCTCCTAGACCTATTTCCAAACCAACTCTACAATTTCACTTACCTCCTCCACCTCAAAATCGAGATGAATACTCACCACTTACTTCACTTCCTCAAGACCTTCGACAATCTTTACCCGATGATTCCAACGATGGAAACTTCACCTGAATCGTTAGTGGAAAAATAGTTAGACCTACAACCATTACCAAGGCAGGTGAGCTGTTTTTAAAACAATCAAATTCGGAACTGCACAAGCTCCTATCGTCCCATAATTGGTACAAAGATACAGTTTGATAGTCATTCTAGATTAATCGAAGACCCACCTGAAGTCTTTGATGAGGATAACGAAGAAGATAAAGTATTGATCACTTTAGTCTTACAACATGGTGATGAACCTCGAACCTTTAAATAGGCTGTTAATTCACCTGATGAAGAAAAATGGAGAAAGGCTCTGAACGATGAGTTGGAAGCTATGAAGGATCAAGATGTTTGGAAAGTGGTTCCAATACTACAGGATAGCAATATTATTGGAAGCAAGTGGGTATTTAAGATTAAGCGAGATGCTAATGGGAATATCGATCGGTACAAGGCTTATCTAGTTGCTCAAGGTTTCTCTCAACAACCTGGCATAGACTTCGATGAAATCTTTTCTCCTGTTGTCCGATACGACTTCTTCCGCATCCTTATCGCTTTATCTGCCCACTTGCAATGGGAACCTCAACAAATAGATATCAAAGCAGCCTTCCTTTACGGTTATTTGAATGAAATTATCTACATGCAACTTCCGGAAGGCACCCAGATTGACAGCATGTGTGCTAAACTTAACCGATCCATTTATGGATTAAAGCAGTCTCCTCGTCAGTGGTATAGATGATTAACATCTTTCCTCCTGACAATAGGTTTCTCTGCTTGTGCCTTTGACCCCTGCGTCTTTGTCCATAAGTCTGGCACAATCATACTCACCCTTTATGTCGATGACATTACTTTATTCAGATATAAAGACTCAGCCATTATGAATTCTACCAAACAGTCACTCAAACGAGAGTTTAAGTTAACTAATATAGGTAACTTACATTGGCTTCTAGGAATTCGAATTGAGTACTCTAAGTACAGTATCATACTATCCCAATCCTCCTATATCGACAAGATCCTCGAACATTTCGGTATGATGGACTGCAACCCCGTCACTCTTCCTCTTGACTCGAACCATACTTTTTGACAATGCACAGATGAAGATGAGGTTACTGACATCTCCCTCTATCAATAAATCATTGGATCACTCATGTATGCAGTTATTGGAACACGTCCTGACCTGGCTTACTCTGTAACCCTTCTTTCACAATTTTCTCACAAACCATCGAAGGATCATCTTGGAGCAGTTAAACGAGTCCTACACTACCTTAAGTGTACTCGCGATCTTACCTTGACCTATAAACTCAAACAACCTCTTTCACTTGAAGGATTTACTAACTCAGACTTTGCTGGATGTCGTGACACTCGACAGTCGACCTCAGGATATATCTTCAAGCTCGCCTCTTATACTATCTGCTGGTGATCACAAAAACAAAAATGCGTGACAACCTCCACTACTGAAGTAGAATACATTGCTGGTTCTACTGCTGCTAAACAACAAATTTGGCTTCAGAATGCACTAAGCGAGCTCTCTATCAAAGATATTCCTTCTGCCCTCTCTTGTGACAATAACGGCTCTATCGACCTGGCTCATAATCCTCGAATCTCCGATAAGTCAAAGCATATTGACGTTGCTTACCACTTCGTCTGCAAAATCATTAACTCTGGCACTATCACGCTGTTACATATTCCTGGTGAACACAATCTAGTGGACATATGCACAAAGGCCTTTCCTGGTCCATGGTTCTCCTATCTCAAAGGATTAATCATGGGATAACAAGTGAGAAGAGGTGTTGAAAATAATTATTTCTTTTCGATATAGTTAAGTATTTCCATACAATACATTGTTCTCTCTTACGATTACTTCCATATCATGCTGATACCTAATATGGACACTTGCTACCCGATTAAGGACTTCTGTATTATTTCTTTCACATGTATTTATATGTTGTTCATATGTTCTTATTATCTTTACTTACTTTCCTAACTTAGTATCTATTATCATTGCATAATGCTGCTTTACTACTTAAGGTTACTGCTTACTTGTTTCAGTTGTCATGACTCAATGATCACCACTTCTATGACCCTCTGTTATATTCATTGACTTATATTACTGTCTCAATCGCACACCTCTATGTATTTCTTTATTCACATGTGCATGATATACTATTCTTAGGTTATGTAACTTAGATTTCCTTACTAGATCTTTACCCTCAACTTGTACTATTATATATGAGTTTTCCTACTCCTGTATCTAGTTCTATATACTTCTCGATTAGACTTAATAGACTGTTTACTCTCGACATAGTTCAACAATCTGCTCTCTCGCACTTCTGTTCGCTCGCACTCTCTGCTTCATAGCACTACTGTCCACCGCTACTACCTCCATAATTACTACCGCGATACCTCCGCTCATAGTAACCTTTCAATAGATTTGACTGATGTCTTAGCCTTGATGGCACTTCTGGATCAAGTCTTTGGGGATTCAGACCCTAAGGGGAAAGCCAGCTAGGTCCTGCAGGACCTTAGTCAAAAGAACAATAACTTATTAACCTACATCATTGAATTCTCTAGGTTAGTAGCTGAACTCATATGGAATGATGAGGCCAAACTTGATTAATTTAAGACTGGTCTTTCCTTTGAACTCAAATAGGCCCTAGTGTATTTGCCTGCCAACTAAGACTTTGGAAGAGCTTATTATATAGGCCAGCTAAGTGGAACAGCAGATGGTGGCACTCAGGGGCCCTCAGAGAACTCACACAACTACAACCTCCCAAACAAGTTTCCTAGCTACACACTCCCAATAGCAACAACCCCCCACACCTACCAATAAACTAGCATATCGATTGTTGGTGGCAAGAGGGCCCACTCCTATGGATCTCTCTTCTAGAAGGCCCTAGTTAACTTAGGAGGAGAGAGATCACTACTAAATGAATGGGCTATGTATAGTATGCAGAAAAGGTGACTATTTTATCATAGCATGTCCCCTCTGCAAAAACTGCTCAATAGCCACCCACTCTATCTCCAAATCCAGGATTGAAGAAATGGATGAGTTAGGAAAAGCCCTATCTCTTACCTAGTCACTGACACTAGCAAGGGACCTGCGTTAAGTCATTTGTCTTTGTCATCTTTCTCTGTTCCTATATCTATATCTATTGATGAATTTTACTTGTTTGACGAGTATTTTGTAGTACCAATAACTATTAAATGCAATGGTAAAATAGTAGTAACATCAGCTCTCATAGATTATAGTGCTTTAGGAATTGTATTTATTGATTAGGCCTTTGTTAGTAAAAATTCTATAGCAACTTCCAAGTCAAAGACTCCTCATATTCTCAATATCATTGATATCTAACCTATCTCTTCCAGAGCTATTACTAACCTTATATGCTTGCTTACTGCCATTGGAAACTACTCAGAAAGTTTCCTGATATTTATGACTAAGCTCAAATACTCTATTGTTCTAGAGATTCTGGAGATTCTGTAGCTCCAAATATATAATGTTTCTATTAACTTTGGCTCTTACCCCTAGAATTTCAATAGTGAGTATTGTAAGAAGCACTGTAGTGCCTCAAGGACTACCATTAAAGGGCTGTGTACTCTACCACCTCCAGAAGAAGACTCTAGCCAGGTGGTCATGAAAACCCCCTCACCAAAACCCCTCAATATCTACTTCATTTGAGCCAGAACTTTTGCTTACCTTACTAGAAGGCATAAGCTGAAGGTATATGCCCTCTCCATATATAACATAAAGCTGGAAATCAACAAGATAAGGTTTAAGGAGGAGTAGAAATCTATGGTTCTAGACAAATACTATAAGTTCATTAACCTATTCTTAGAAAAGGCCATAGAGAAGCTCACATCCCACTGGCCATATGACCATACTATCCTACTAATAGAAGATAAAACCTCCCCTTATGGGCCCCTCTATGGAATGTCCTATGTGGAGCTAGAAGCCTTGAAGAAGTAATTAGAAGAAAACCTTAACAAGAGCTTTATTTGCTATAGCTCCTTACTAGGGGGTGCTCCAGTACTGTTCGTAAAGAAATTGGATAGCTCTCTTTGGTTGTGTATTGATTATCATGGCTTGAACAAGATAATGATAAAAAATAGGTACCCCCTACCACTAATCTAGGAGATATTAACTAGGCTCTCCAAGGCAAAATCATTCACTAAATTGGATTTGAAAGGGACGTACAACCTGGTATAGATTGCCGAGGGAGAGAAATAGAAAACAGCCTTCCGAACATAATATGGCCATTTTGAGTATAATGTGATGCCTTTTGGCCTAACCAATGCACTGGCCTCTTTTCAGTACTTTATCAATGACACACTATGGGACTTCTTAGACATATTCTGTATAGCTTACCTTGATGATATTCTCCTTTACTTAGATTCCTTGGTAGAACATAAGATCCATATCCGACAAGTGCTAGAGAAACTGAAGGGAGCCAGACTATATCTAAAGCCAAAAAAGTATAAGTTCTATATGCAGAAAGTCAAGTATCTGGGGCTGATTATCACTATGGAGGGCATCTAGATAGATCCTATAAAGGTTACTATGAATTAGGAGTAGAAAACTCCAGCCAACTTCAAGAATGTACAGGCCTTCTTGGGATTCACTAACTTCTATTACTAGTTTATTCTTGGATATTCAAAGATCATAGTATTACTGATAGCATTAACTAAGACCAAGGGCATAAAAAGAGGCCAATACTTCCAGTGGAGTCCAAAAGCTCAGTTGGTCTTTGAGAAGCTTAAGAAAGCCTTCTGCTTAGCCCCAATCCTGGTCCACTTCGATCCTAATAGTAAATATATTGTAGAAACAGATGCCTTCAACTATATTTCTGCTAGAATCTTGTTCCAGTATATTAATGGTATTCTCCACCCAGTAGCATATTTCTCTAAAAAGCATTCCCTAGTAGAATATAATTATGAGATCTATAATAAAGAGTTAATAGTTATTATGCAAGCATTTCAGGAATAGGGAACTCACCTAGAATTAGTAAAAGGGGTTATTGAGGTCCTTTCCAACTACAAGAACCTAGAATACTTCACAACTACCAAGTTGCTGAATCATCGGTAGGCTAGGTAGTTGGAATTCTTGTTCTACTTTAACTTCAAAATAAGGTATCAGCCTAGAAAGGCTGAGGGCAAGCTTGATGTACTGACTAGGAGGTCAGGAGACCTCCTTAATAGGGGGGATAAAAGGCTAAAATAATAAAATCAGGTGGTATTGAAGCCCAAAAACCTAGATCTGGTAGCTAATGTCCTCACTGGAGTTAATACTAAGGCTGAGGTAGAAACTAATACTGAGGCTGAGGTGGAAGCTGATGCTGAGGCTACCATGAAAGTTGACCTCCAATGACAGGTAAAAAAGACATATCAGGATGACCCTCTAGCCAAAGACATCATAGTAGCAGTAGATTCTGGCCAGCATAGGTACACTAAGATCTCCTTGGCCAAGTGCAATACCTAGGACGGTTTTTTCTACCATCTTGACCATCTCTACATACTCATAGACAATGAACTACACTTAAGGTTGATTAAGGAGCACTATGACATCTTGGCCATAGGTTACCTTAAGGTGGCTAAGATATTGAAGTTGTTGTCTAGACAATATATATGGATTGACCAACAGAAGGGGGTGGAATAGTACATATAGAATTGCCATGTTTGCAAGCATACCAAACCCACCTGCCAAGCCCCTTATAGTACCCTAAAGCCTCTGAAGATTCAAGATCGACCTTAGCAATATCTAACTATGGACTTCATAACTGGATTGCCAGAAGATTTGGAGTTTAATACCATTCTCATGGTAGTGGACTAACTAACTAAGATGCAGTATGTAATACTCTATCAAGATACCTGCTCTACCTAAGAATTAGCCAACCTCTACCTCAATACTATATTCTACTACCATGGCCTTCCTAAATCAATTGTCTTCGACCATGGTTCCCAGTTCACATTTGAGTTCTAGAAGGCATTCTGCAGGCTACTAGGGATTGAAGTACACCTCTCTATGGCATACTACCCTCAAATTGACGTCCAATCAGAACGAATGAATGCCATCATAGAGCAGTACCTATGAGCCTATGTCAGCTTTCAGTAGAACAACTGAGTATCTTTGTTGGCAACCTGTGAATTTGTAGCCAACAACTAGTTCATGGAGTTGTTGAAAACGTCCCTATATATAGACAATTATGGCTAGTACCTTTAGTTCGTAGACTCTCTAGCACTCCTGCAGAAAGCCCACCCTTCGGCCAGAGAGTTTGCAGTCAGAATCACTGAGCTCCACTCCACCCTAAAAGCTGAGCTAGGTTATGCACAAGCTAGGCAAGCAGAGTATGCTAATGGGTCCAGATTGCTAGCTCTCAGGTACCAGCCAGGAGATTGGGTATAGTATTCTAGTAGGCATTTTCAGATAGAACAACCTTCTCACAAGCTAAATCACAAGTTCCTGGGGCTATATGAAATATTAGGGAATGTGGGCACTTATATCTACCAGTTGAAGTTCCCTAATAACATCAAATGCCACCCAGTTGTCTACATATCAGAAGTTGAGCCTATAGCAGACAACCTCCTCTTAGGATAGAAGCATCCCCCCCTTCCTCTCATAGTAGTTGAGGGTGAGGAGGAGTGGGAGGTCGAAGAGGTATTAGACTTAAGGAAGAGGTATAGTCATCTGCAATACAAGGTTAAATGATTAGGGGATAAAGAAGCTACTTGGCAACTTGCAGAAGACTTAGAGAATGTACAGGATTTAGTCACTTTGTTCCACCAGTAATACCTAAAGAAGCCTCACCTAATTGAATGATGTTATGCCTTTTGAGAGTCATATGATGGGGCCCATCTGACTCTTATTCTTCTTGTTCTTCTTATTCTTTGGAGTTGGGGTTTTGGTTCTTGCTTTTATTATTGTTTGTATAGATTTTGCCAGTTATCATACCTAGGCCTCCTTATCACTAGAGCTCCAGCCTAAAGGGGAGATAGTGTCATAACTATATGCTTAGTTGTCTTTATCTTTGTCATCACCTATGATTGCAGATGATAGGTTATTATTATTATTGCCTTTGGCATTACCTGTGACGTAGTTAATAGGTTATTATTATCTTGCTTGGCTTCCGAGATAGAGATCTTAAGAAGCCCCTTCCTTGTATTACTCTTGCCTGAAATTATGTATATATAGTCCTTATCCCTTATACTGTTATTAGATCTCTATCCAATGTCTTGTATATATAATACAGGACCTTGCTTTCTCTACGAAGATATACTCTCCTTGTACACCCCCTTGCCATCGTCTTGCCTTACATCAGCAAAAATAATATTTGCGTCCTGTGCGTCAGACGCATGTAACGCATGGGACGATAACTCAAAATCAGGACGCGAACGCTTGTTGCGCCAGCGTCCTGACGCACTGGGACGTTGCTCACACGCCTGGGACGCAACACATATTCTTGGCAGTTGCGCTTGTGTCTAGGATGCACTGTAACGTTGCTCACACGCCTGGGACGCAACACCAATGCTGGGCAGTTGCTCTCGCATCTGGGACGCACTGGAACGTTGCCACCGCGCTTTGGACGCACTGGAACGTTGCCCCCTCGCCTGGGACGCAACACCAATACTGGGCAGTTGCTCTCGCATCTGGGATGCACTGGGATGTTGCCCCCGTGCCTGGGACGCAAGCATACATGCAACCTTTGTCCCGACGCACTTGGTGGGTAAACACAACCCGCTTACAGCTTGCATCTGCTTCGTTCTTACACCAGCCAGCTATGTAGCCGGGTTTGCAACCTTTGAATATGCATGCAGCAGAAATATTCATTGTATTCGCCAATTATTATATACACAGAGAGGTATTTAGCAATAGATATGTACACGGAACATGTGTGCAGCAACACTCGCTCTAATTCTCGTTGTATCCATCGCTCTAACTCTCGCTCTAAAGCTCGCTCTAATTCTCCCTCTAATGCTCTCTCTAATACTCGCTGTAATATGCTGGGAATAATGAGCAAAGGGAAAAAGCGCGGGGAAGGGAAGTATATATACAGGAAAACCATAGTTGCCAAGGCCGACTGCTAAGGCCGACAATTTAGACTTTCCGAAGACAATGAGATAGGGGATAATAAGAGAAGTGGCACGACAGTGATCAACGGCGCTCAGCCCCCCTTTCGCCCGCGGGTGCCGTACTACTCAATGCCTGGCCTGGTAATAGTCATATTGGGAAATCGTAGTCGTGGTACTGCGAACGAGACAAGTACTGCGATATGTGCGGAGTTCACGCTTTGTGATATATCCCGTAGGAATTCATGCATGCGCGGGCTCATATAAGTATATATATGCGAGAAACCCATGTGCTCGCTGCTTATACATATATATGCGAGAAATCCATGCATTCGCGGGCTTATACATATATATATATGCGAGAAATCCATGCATTCGCGGGATTATATAAGTATATATATGCGAGAAACCCATGTGCTCGCTGCTTATATATATATATGCGAGAAATCCATGCATTCGCGGGCTTATATATATATGCGAGAAATCCGTGCATTCGCGGGCTTATATATATATATATATATGCGAGAAATCCATGCATTCGCGGGCTTATATAAGTATATATATGCGAGAAACCCATGTGCTCGCTGCTTATATATATATATGTGAGAAATCCATGCATTCGCGGGCTTATATATATATATATATGCGAGAAATCCATGCATTCGTGGGCTTATATATATATATATATGCGAGACATTCGTGCTTTTGGAGACTTATATATATATGTGCGAGACACTCGTGCTTTTGGAGACTTATATATATATGTGCGAGACACTCGTGCTTTTGGAGACTTATATATATATGTGCGAGAAACTTTTGCTTTCGGGACATATATATATATATATATATGAGAAATCCATACATTCGCAGGCTTATATATATATATGCGAGACACCTGTGCTTTTGGAGACTTATATATATATGTGCGAGAAACTCGTGCTTTTGGGACATATATATATATATATATGAGAAATCCATACATTCGCAGGCTTATATATATATATGCGAGACACTCGTGCTTTTGGAGACTTATATATATATGTGCGAGAAACTCGTGCTTTTGGAGAAATATATATATATATATATGAGAAATCCATACATTCGCAGGCTTATATATATATATGCGAGACACTCGTGCTTTTGGAGACTTATATATATATGTGCGAGAAACTCGTGCTTTTGGAGACATATATATATATGTGCGAGAAACTCGTGCTTTTGGGACATATATATATATATATGTGAGAAATCCATACATTCACAGGCTTATATATATATGTGCGAGACACTCGTGCTTTTGAGACTTATATATATATATATGTGAGAAATCCATACATTCACAGGCTTATATATATATGTGCGAGACACTCGTGCTTTTGAGACTTATATATATATATATGTGAGAAATCCATACACTCGCAGGCTTATATATATGCATGCGAGAAACTCGTGCTTTTGGAGACTTATATATAAGTATATATGCGAGAAATCCATACATTCGCAGGCTTATATATATATATGCGAGACACTCGTGCTTTTGGAGACTTATATATATATGTGCGAGAAACTCGTGCTTTTGGAGAAATATATATATATATATATGAGAAATCCATACATTCGCAGGCTTATATATATATATGCGAGACACTCGTGCTTTTGGAGACTTATATATATATGTGCGAGAAACTCGTGCTTTTGGAGACATATATATATATGTGCGAGAAACTCGTGCTTTTGGGATATATATATATATATATGTGAGAAATCCATACATTCACAGGCTTATATATATATGTGCGAGACACTCGTGCTTTTGAGACTTATATATATATATATGTGAGAAATCCATACATTCACAGGCTTATATATATATGTGCGAGACACTCGTGCTTTTGAGACTTATATATATATATATGTGAGAAATCCATACATTCGCAGGCTTATATATATATGCGAGAAACTCGTGCTTTCGGATACTTATATATATATGCCCGTGAATGCATGAATTCCTACGGGATATATCACAAAGTCTGAACTCCGCACATATCGCAGTACTTGTCTCGTTCGCAGTACCACGACTACGATTTCCCAATATGACTATTACCAGGCCAGGCATTGAGTAGTACGGCACCCGCGGGCGAAAGGGGGGCTGAGCGCCGTTGATCACTGTCGTGCCACTTCTCTTATTATCCCCTATCTCATTGTCTTCGGAAAGTCTAAATTGTCGGCCTTAGCAGTCGGCCTTGGCAACTATGGTTTTCCTGTATATATACTTCCCTTCCCCGCGCTTTTTCCCTTTGCTCATTATTCCCAGCATATTACAGCGAGAGAGCATTAGAGGGAGAATTAGAGCGAGCATTAGAGCGAGAATTAGAGCGAGCATTACAGCGAGAGTTAGTCCGATGGATACAGCGAGAGTTAGAGCGAAGCTTAGGCCAAGGGTTAGAGCGAGTGTTGCTGCACACATGTTCCGTGTCCATATCTATTGCTAAATACCTCTCTGTGTATATAATAATTGGCGAATGCAATGAATATTTCTGCTGCATGCATATTCAAAGGTTGCAAACCCGGCTACATAGCTGGCTGGTGTAAGAACGTAGCAGATGCAAGCTGTAAGCGGGTTGTGTTTACCCACCAAGTGCGTCGGGAAAAAGGTTGCATGTATGCTTGCGTCCCAGGCTTGGGGGCAACATCCCAGTGCATCCCAGATGCGAGAGCAACTGCCCAGCATTGGTGTTGCGTCCCAGGCGAGGGGGCAACGTTCCAGTGCGTCCAGATGCGAGAGCAACTGCCCAGCATTGGTGTTGCGTCACAGGCGAGGGGGCAACGTTCTTAGTGCGTCCAGACGCATAGGACGCACAGGACGCAAACTCGCGTCTGGACGCTTGGTGGTACGTCCTGACGCAGATTTTTTTTTGCTGATGTACCTCTCCATATTTTACCTTTTTAAACAACTCTGCAGTAGAGCTGTCTTCCTCCATCACACGTAGCATACACTTCCGTATGTTTCTGACTTCTTGTCTCCTCCCTCCTGCCTTCTACCTCCTACCTTCTACCTCCTACCTTCCATCTCCTGCCTCCTGTCTCCTACCTCTTACCCTTTACCCTTGCCCTATTTCAGCTTCCCCCTATTATATATGTAGCATTCCTACATATACAATTTCTTTGCCTACTAACCAAGTGTACTCTTTGATCATCTTATCCCCCCAAAGCCCTTATTACACTTGCAACCTAGAGGTCCCTTACTATAGAGTTCAATTTTAATACTTAGTAGTAGTAATAATTATAGTAGAATTATATCTGAACTCTACTACTTAACAATTAACTGAAACAAGCTTTGTCTATACTATTTAGATATAGTTCAAGTATATTATGTAAGTAAATATCTAGTATATTCTTATGGAATAGTTTGTTTACTTTTGTACTATATATAATATATTAGGAAGAAATTGTTTAAAAGTTTTCCTCTTAGAGCCTCTGGAAGCTACTGAGAGGTACTAAGAGGCAAACTATTCCTTCCTAATATAATAGAGCTGGAATTTTACTACTTTATTATACTTCTTTGTTAACACTCATTAAACCCTAATAATTTATTACTAAATAGTAATTCTTATAATACTACTATATAAGTACTAGTATTTATAATCTTTTTAAATTTTTCTACTTCTAAAAAATTAATTGTTGATTGAAAAGCTAATAAAATCTAATTAACTTACTTATATAATTAGATAGAATTTAAAATAAAGCAATATAAGTATACTTTTACTTATGAGACAGTTTGAGGTTATTTGGGCCTTAATATTTAATGTTAATTATTTACTAGAAGACTATTTAGTATTAGCATTAATTAATTGTTTATTAATAAGCTACTTAATTGTATCTTTTCTAAAGTCTTTAATACTTGTAGCCTACTTATAAGTTATTACTTTATCTTTTGTAATGAATAGTACTAGATAGTATTCATTCAGTACTATTTATACAATCTATATCTATAGACATGGACATTGGTGTATTTTGGTTTTACTAAAGTAGGACTTCAAAAGGGTAAAGACATTACTATATAGGATATTCTACTAGAAAATAGTAATTAACTAGTGTAATCTATTTTATATAAATTTGTGCTATCTAAGCTATATAATCTTGATCTGATTGGTATATAGGCTTGCTTGCTCTATTCTGTACTTAATTCTCTTCTTCTTGTAAATTCCAGAGGGAATCCAGTAGCCTATTTATACTCCTCTAAGATCTAATAACTAAGAAAATAAATACACTAAAGAGTGGCATACTAGAAGGTAGTGTGCTATATAAAAGAGGTCATATGGCTATAGTAAGGAGTTATATAGCCTAAGCAATGGTCAGGCAGCTATAATGAGGGTGTGCTCATATGGCAAGTTCTATAGAACTTCTTATAGCAAATTTCATATACTATAGATGCTTATAAAGCAGTAGGAAGTGGTAGAAGGCTAGTTCTTCAACCAAAAGGCTTAGTTATATAATATAGTAGTAATATAGAAAATATAAAAGTATATAATCAATTATATAAGTAATAAAACAACGTTCTCTATTATATATCCCTAATAGAAGGATTTCCTATCCTTACTTCTTTCACTTTGCTAAATTAGTTTCTATATATCCTAAGATTTAATACATTGTTAATATATTACTATTAACATGAATGTTCTTAGTATTTCCTTAACTCATAATTCTATCTCATTTTTGTTGAATAAGAGCTCGGTCCTTATTTCTAGTTCATAGTCCTTGTTTTTCTCTAGTTGTTTATTATTTCTTAAATGTATTTTCCATGCTTCTAGTTATCTAGAAGTCTTGGAAAATTTCAGTAGTGATATCTTTAGTATTTACTCAGAAATTATATTTAGGAGAGTATCTTAGCTATCTGACCTTATATTATCTTTTTCTAGTTTAAGGAGCTATTTTGAATTCTAATACCTTTTCAACTTCATAATGATTATCTTAAATTAGTCCTGGTTCTTAAGTTTGTCTATAAGGGAATTAGGTAAAATTATTTTTGTAATAGGGTTTGAGTTTGTAAACATGAAAGATATTGTATATAAGGTGGAGGTCAAGTTGACTAGATAGGTCTAGGCTATAATTATTGCATTTCCAATTACTAGAAATAATAGGAAATAGGCCTAGCTATTTTAGTTTGAATTTAGGTAAGATGTTTGATAAGTTGATATTTTCTGAAGATAGTAATACTTATTATCTAACTGAAAATTTAGTTCTATTAGGTAGTCATTTATTTACTTAAGATACTTGAGTCTTTTTTGGTATTTTATACATTTTTAGACATTACTTCATAACATTCATTTCCTAGTATATATATATTAATAGAGTATAGAAGTATCAATATAATAAGATATATATTAAATCCAAACATTATAGAATAGAAGCTATTCCATCTAGTGGCATTATACCTAGAGTTACATTTGAACTAGATCTCTAGTAGTTTCTATACCTAATCAAATCCTTCGATTTTACTGGCTCTTACTACTTATAGAATTACTTTGTTCACAATTTCTGATTGTCCATCTGCACCTAAATAATATATAGTAGATGGTTTCAACTTGATTCTTTTATTCCTAGCCTAATCCTAAAAGTGCATTAACATAAAAAAACTATCACAATCAAAAACAATACAAAAAAAGTATCCCATAGTTAGGACAATATAAGTATTAAAAGTAGTAGTATATTATTCTGCTATGAAATTATCTGAGATAGGAATAAGAAACTTAAATCCTAATTATCTATTAATAATTGTCTAAAGTCATAAAATACAAACTATATGATCTTCTTCAATAGGAATATTTGAGTATGAAATTAAACACTTAGTAAACATATGTACTAACTTAAGAATATCTATTGATATGTCTATTTATGTTCTGCTTAGTATATATAATGGGGTTATGAGTCAAAGTGGCACCTTGTTGGAATACTTTGTCTATTGATAAGTATCACAACTTCTGATCTAGTACTTAGTTGGTTCTGTAAAAGACTAGCAATTATATTGGTTAGTAAAATATTTCATTATTTTTTTAATACCACTATAAGCAGTTGCTTCATATGTATCTTTAATAACTAATTCAAGATAGTTCTTACCTTTAATATTATAGGTAGAGGGCAAAACTAATCTCCATTGTCCTTGTCAGTTCTTAACATACAAAATTCTATCTTTTCTCCTATGATCTTTATAGTTTATAAAGGTATCATAGTAGTTCTTTCAAATAAGATATACTTTTATATACAATTAATATACAGCTTTCATATCTATACCTTAGTCTAGCCAATATGTAAAGAAGTAGTCTTTGTCATCTTCCTATCCGTTGCTGATGTGTTTCTCTTCAATAAGCTTGTTGAGGGTTAGTTCAATCTTTTAGTTAAAGTTATTGATAGTAGGTTTCTTCTTCTTGCATATAGAAGTATTATATCTTGAGAACTTACAGAAATCATAATACTTTCTAAAGGTCTTGGTATCTTGAATAAAGGAGGGTGCTGGGTCTTTATTAATGGCTACTGGCTTTTGGGAATAAGTAGTAATAGCGGCAGTGTTGATTGAAATTGCGTTGCTGCTGCTAGCAGTTGCAGCTGGTTGTTGAGATGCATTCCATAGTTGTTGATAGGCAACAGGAGTATCTTTGATCTCCTGTTCTATTTGTCGGGTACTTATTTATTCAGTAGGGTTACTAAACTGAATACTAGATTAAAGAAAGTGGCATATCAACTTGTCATTATTCTATCTCTTTACCTATTCCTTAATTTCATTGAGAGCTTCTTTTAGGCTAAAAGCTTGAGAGGGTGGATATGCTGGCATTTATTGTACTAGTGCTAGTTTCTTCCGAGACTCATTTACAAATATAAGGTATTCAATATGAGTTATAAGGAATTCTATCTCCTTCTTAAGAATTGAGGCTGACAGGTTATAGTTCAAACTGCTATGCCCGTAGTAGTTATAGATTATATATGTTTTGATAGTGAACATGCAGTTGTTTATGATATGGGAACTGCTATGGGTGGAACAGTAGAAATCTCAACAAAAGGACTAATATATCCTTTTGTGCTATTATCAGTTACTATAACTTAGATCAATAGCAATTTCTTTTACTTCTTTGGAAGCAAGGGCATTTTGTTATGCATTTTCAGAAGAGGAAGGCCTATATCTTAGACCAAGAACTATTAAAGATTTGTTCTTGTTTATATTAGGTATATATTCATACCTGCTGAAAACTTCTTTTAGTATAGTTGATAGAGTCTTATCATCTGAAGACTTTTGTTTCTTGATCATATCATATTCACTTTCCTTATCCTGGATGCTCTCAAAGTATAGACAGAAGATATAGTGTCTAAGTTCTTTAGGTCTGCCATGACATTTGTTAAAGTTGCAGTCAATATGCTTAAAATTAATAGCTCCATAAGAAACTATGTTATTCTGAGTAGAGGTTTCTAGTAAGTAGAAAGTTCTTAAAGCATTGGTAGAAATGTTGCAGTTGTAGGTATAGTTAGGAGGATTAATAGCATTAGAAATATAATCATCCTCAGTGGTAGGAGTGTACAAGTATTTATGCATTCTTAGTATAGCATCTACTATCAAATTTTCTTTTTCTACAGTATATATTAGGGGCGAGCTAGCAATATAGAGATATCTGTCAGCATATTGATATATTTGGAGCCTACAAAGGCATAATTACTAGTCTTGGGCCTAACTAGGCTATACGGAGTATATAGTGAAGAATATAGTTTAATTCATTTAATAAAGTAAAGTAACCTAGTAATACAAGACTTTACTTAAGTCTTAGAGAGCAATAGCTAGATACAAGAAGTGAGCATATATATAGGAAAGTAGAGTTGATTTTAAGCCACCCACTATCGGGTGGTACTAGCTCAGTCTGTATAATCTCAGCCATAACAGTACTTTCTTTCTGCTAGAGGGTGTTCTGACCAACTATCTTTACCAACCCTCTGATCCATATACTCATGTTTGAAGATATAGATATTGGGGCTGGCCCCAACAACATTAGACATGGCAGTCTGATAATATTAGACATAGTGGTCTGACAACATTGAATATAGTAGTCTAACAATATTTGATACAGTAGTCCAACAATATTAGATATGGTGGTCTGAACAACAGTGCCTAAACAGTCTTACATATTGGCCTATAGAGGGGTTTAGAAAGATAGGGGTATTTTCTTAAATATAGTGGCATTATGCTAATGCTTAAATATCAGACTAGGTGGCTTTACTTCTTTGGTGACTCGCTATCAATCTACTTCCTATAATATATAGGTCAACTGATTCAGAGGTATCTTAAATATAAAGTACAACATATATATAGATTGTAGATCTAGAATATCTAAAGGATCCATAGATCTGGAAACATTAAGGGGGAGGTATTCCTATATGCTATTGCCATTAAAAACCTCTGTATAGTAACACCCCGTAGGAAAAAAGCCAATAATATGGGAAAATGTTCAATATATACTTTCCTAGCTATTTAACCTAACTTGCTAGTACAAGGGGGGAGTCATGGTCATTTGCATACTCATGGTGCTCATTTGGATCTTTTGTGCTTGCAGTTCTCATTTGGGTAAGCTCAATTAGTGTCTTTAAGTATCAAGGTCAGAGAGCAATTTTGAGCTTTGTACTTGTTTAGGAGCATATAATCTTAGTTAGGGGTTGTAAGCTTACTTAGGGGTTGTAAGCTTACTTAGGGGCTTGTAAGCTCACTTGGTGAGGCCTTATAAGCTCATTCAGGGCTTTAAAAGCCTAGCTAAGAGCAGGTTACTTGAGATCTAAGACTTAGTAGATCTAGAGATCTCAATATAGGATTAATATATTGATTAAAACAAGCTAATAAGCAAATAGTAGGGGAAAATAATTGTTTCTGACATTACTTATATAGTACTTTAGCTATATTCTGGCTCTCCAACAATATAGTTAGTGAGGAAGAGGTAATTAGCAAGAATTACTAGTCCTTTTGATCAAAGTAAAGTAATGTTAGGAGTGTACTAGTGATATTGAGATATTTGTTAGCATATCAATATATTTGGAGTTTATGAAGGTATAATTACTGGTCTTAGAACTAACTGAGCTATACAAAGCATATAGCAAAGAATATAGATTGATTCATTTAATAAAGTAAAGTAACCTAGCAATTCAAGACTTCACTCTAGTCTTAGAGAGAAATAGCTAGATATAAGAAGTAGACATATATATAGAAAAGTGGAGTTGACTTCAGGCTACTCACTATCAGGTAGTACTAGCCTAGTCTGCATAATCTTAGTTATAACAGTATGCTATATATCTATATCAAATTCTATTAGATAATTTTCTTATCACTTCAATTTCTGACTTGTAGGCATTTGAGTATGGAAGGTTACTAATAATTTGTAATTAGTAAGGATAGTGAACTTGTAACCTCTTAATTGTACTTCAAAAAATTTTAATAAGTCAATAATCACTAATAATTCCTTTTGAAAGGTAGGATAATTAAGTTGGACTAGATTAAATTTCCTAAAGTAGAAATATGATGGTCTAATATACATCAATGATCTTTGACCTATCCATAATCCTAGTTTTATATTACTAGTATTACAGACTAAATATTTGGGTTCAGTAGATTTATTATTCCAAGGTTTTAAAATATATAGGGAATTTATAAGTTTCTTAAGTTTTTTAAATGCTGTATTATGAGTATTTGTCTATTCTTATTTCTTCTTTTCTCCTTGCAGTTCTGACAGGATGCTTATATACAATACCAAGTTAGAAATAAATCTGTTAAGATAATTAACAATTTCAAAGAATCTTCTAAGATTCTATTTTCATATAGGAGTTGGAAATGTTAATATAGTAGTCCTCTACTTTGGGTCTATATGTAATCCATCCAATATTAAAACATGTCCTAAGATTTCCAATCTTGAAGTAAAGAACTAGCATTTGCTCTCTTTGAGATAGAATTTCTTGTCCTGTAAATATTGAAGTACTTTCTTTAGTAATGATATATGTTCTTTATATATTTTAGAGAAAATAATAATATCATCAATATAGATAATTAAATTTTTATAAACCATATCTTTAAAAGTTTTATAAATAATGCAAACTATAGTAGCTAGTATGTTACAATCCCTTTGTTACATAACTCTACTTCTAAAATATACTATATCATATAAAAAGGTAGAGTATTGCTTAGGTTTTTTATTATTCCTAATATTAAAAAATCCATTAGCTAAGTCGAGCTTAGTCCAAATGGAATTCTCTGCTACTAGTTCAATTGCTTCATTAATATCTAGCAATAGGGTATAGTTCAGTTTAACTGCTAAATTATAGTCTTGACAGTTATTGACTTATCTGGCATTTTCCAGTTTATCTCATTTTAGGATAGTGAATATAACTATAGCATTTGTATTATTTTCTACTCTATATATATGACCTGATGCTTCTTCTTTAACTAATTTATTATAGAGTTGTTGTCTAAACAAATATCTTGATAGTCACTATTTTGGTATCTAAGTAGCTCTAGCTTTTGGTTTAATAGAGTGATTAATCTTTCTTAGTAGTAGTAATTCCTTTGG
>WHUX01000221.1:0-85299 GCA_015179025.1 Terfezia claveryi | reverse complement strand
ACAAAGGTGCTAGACTCAAGTTATTTGGTAGTGCAATCCCAAATCTAAGCCTGTTTAGAAAGCAGCTTGTACCCCTTCTAGTAAATTTCCTAAGTCAGAAAGACCTAGGACATTGCATATGTATGTGATAGCACTACTACCGAATATTAATAATTCATTTAGAGCCACTGTATCAAGCCCCTGTTGCAGAAGTCATCCGACCACTTAAGTTGGAATCTAAGTGCACTAAATATGCTGTTGTCTTGTAGATCTTTGTAATACCTAGCAGTACATGCCACTCACATCAATTCCTTCCCAATTAGGTATGAGACTATTGAGACCATAGCACTGACACGGGTTTGATTTGCCCCCCCCCCCAAATCTCTTAATACATATAAACCTATTCTCCTCAACATTCGCAATACATTAATTGCTATTATTGACTATTAGCTATTCTGCCACTACTATCATTATGCCTTCACGTCAACCTCGCCAGAAACTGATGTTCCCACCACCAGAGCTATCTCCAAAAGATAGTACTAATAGGTATGTCCTACTTAGCTTAGCAAAGAAACCCCCTTTGGTTGAGAAAGCTCCCCTTTGGTTGAGAAAGCCCCCTTTGGTTGAGAAAGCCCCCTTTGGTTGAGAAAGCCCCCTTTTGGTTGAGAGCCCCCCTTAGGAGACCCCTTTGGAGTGAGAGCCCTCCCATTAGAGTGAGAGTCCTCCCATTGGAGTGAGAGACCTCCCATTGGAGCGAGAGCTCTCCCATAATTGGAGCGAGAGCCCTCCCATAATTGGAGCGAGAGTCTTAGTCCTAGCTAATATTTTCTTAGTATTAATGAAGACCCAACGAAGACATTATATAGAACACGAAGCCGGCGTAAGCGGATAGCTCCTCTCCAAAGTGTATCGGAATTAACTACCGATGTTGAGGATATGGAGGAGGATATGGAAGTACCACCCACGTCACCATCACCACATGGTAAGTGAGCAAAGAAACGTTTAGAGTCGGATTATCTATAACTAGTAATGAATTAGAGAACCAAGAAAATATGCCACTCGCAGTCCTATTTCCAACCCCTCCCGTACCTCCGCCGACCCCAATGCGTCCCCTAACTCCAGTAGCTCCTCCAAATCTAGCTTCTCCTCAATCTGCAAAGTCAAATCAGAGGCAGCGGATAAGACAACGGCTAAGACAACGGCATGCCCGTTGCGAACGTCTATGGAAACGTAGTCAGAGAGGAAGGATGAGGGAGGAAAGGATTGATGATTTGGGGATGGAAGAGTCAATATCAAGGTTCATGCAGGAAGTGATTCTTTTGTTCAGGTTGGAAATTGTAGTTTTATTAAAGGGGGAGAGCAAACATAATAAACTATGAGAGTGTTCCAACTAGTGAAGTCGGAACTTGTATCCAATGAAGTCGGAACTTGTATCCAGTGAAGTATTGCCTTGGGCAGCCCTGAACTTGGCAAAGAAGTGGCATGGTTGAAGTGAGGGTCATAGATAGGACCTTAACCAAGGATAGGAAGCACCCCAGCCTCATCTTGTTGTTCTTGCCAGCGTGATCGCAGTGGCTTCAGTTGGCTGATCGCGGCGTTGAATTTAGACGCAACAAGATGAAGGTAAGAGCTCTCCCGACTCCAGAGGTAGAGGGCAGTCTCCATGGTAGAGGGAAGTAAGGAAGGATGCGAAGGTTGTGTATTTGGTGTAGGTAGAAGGAAGAAAGTAAGTAGAGAGAAGATTAGGAAGGGGGGTGGGGCCAAGGGTATCATGCGCAGTCGATCTTGGCAAAATCCAACGCATCACGTCGGATAGGATCTTTTATTCAGTGCAATTGGAGCCTTGGCACTTACGAAGCTTATTCCCTGAGATTCTGTTAATGAAAATATTACACCACAAATCTGTCTCTTACAACATTTTACAACCTCCGTGACGTTTCAAAATGAACAGATACAAAACCCTATGCCAATGGTGCCCACGATTCTATACTTCAGCTGGAGCATATTCAAATCATCTGGAGAAGGTTCATCCTGAAAAAAACGTGAAGGATCTTAATGGGCCACTGCCACCGTCTCGAAAGCGTCAGTTCTCCAACACCAGAGATACTACTAATTTAGATTATGATATAGACGAAGTCAATTTCACAGATATTATATCTGCTGATGTTGATTACTACTCTGATTCATGCCATAGCGAGGGATCTGATAGGGAGGCTCGAACTTTTTGTATTGAACCAAAATCCAATGAGGGAAGTCAGCACATTGATGCAATCACCTATCCATGTGCAGGCAACCCAATACGTCCACATGTATTTCCGGAGGAAGACCGAAACTTCAATTTGTTTGCTCCATTCCACACCTCAATTGATTATCGACTGGCACGCTTCTTCAATTCTACAAAGACCTCACAGTCAAAGATCGACCAGTTTTTTAAGGATAACCTCTTGAAAGGCCTCAATCCAACGCACGAGGTTCAATTTCGGTCAGCATATACAATGTATAAGCTTATCGACGCAGCGGCAAATGAACCTTCCTGGCACTCAGGAACAGTGAACTACCCATTACTCAAGAGGGTGGCCTTTTATTATCGGAATATTATTGCAGCAGTGAAGTACCTTCTATGCCAAAAGGTTTATGCTAGCGAGATGGCCTGGGGCCCACGGCAAGAATACGACAATGAAGGGAACAAGGTATTTAGTGAGATCCATACTGCACAGTGGTGGGAAGACACTCAGGTGAGCAATTTGTGTATATTACGTCGGATATCCAACTAACTGAAATGGATAGGCTTTGCTACCTGAAGGCAGGACACTTGTTCCGATTTTACTAGCATCAGATGAAACTCACCTAACGAATTTCTCTGGAGACAAAAAGTTATGGCCTGTTTATATGAGTATAGGCAATATCGGAAGCTCCATACGCAATACACATACGATGCATGCCTAGATACCAATTGCACTACTACCGATTGGCCCGAAACGAATCAACAAAATACCTGGGTATTCGGTAGAAACGCAGGAAATTCAGGCGTTGCAAACCATACATAATGTTTTGGCGCATTTACTAAAACCGCTATCTGACGTGAGATGTCAGAAAGGCTACGAGATGGTTTGTGCTGATGGGAACATACGCTTATGCTTTCCTAAGCTCTTTTGTTGGCTCGCTGACCATATGGAAAATGCTACAATCCATAGTATTGCAAACAACCGCTGCCCTTCTTGCACAATTCCGACCGAGAAGCTTGGTGAGTATTCAGGAAGTGGTTATCTAGCTCACTCACATCAAAATTATGCCGCAGCGTACAATGATTCCGACGCTGTCAGTTTGAAAGCAAACGGCGTTAAAAACATCAAAAACGCCTTGTGGTCAGTCCCAAATATAAATCCGCCTAAGCTCGTTCGAGCAGATGTTTTGCACAATATCCTCCTAGGAGTGTTAAATCATTTAATGGATTGGATTCAAGGTTTTCTAGAATACTATGAGCGGATTAATGCATTTGACTATGTTTGACATCGGTTGCCTCCCTACCCCGGATTTTCAGTTCCGACCAAGGGATACCGAGTTATTTCACAATGGTCGGGAAAGGAAATGCGGAACTTTAGTAAAGTCATTCTTGGAACATTTACCGCGGCATTGCGTCGGAAGGCCAACCAACCACGGCCCACCGGAGGTCAGGTACAGGAGTTCAACCGAGCAATTCGCTGCATACGTAGCATCACTGACTTCTATCTCATGACTCAGTATCCTAGTCATACGGATAAGACAGTTTCTTATTTACAAGAATATTTGCGTGTGTTTCATGAAACTAAAGCTGTGTTCTTGAGGTTCTGTGCTGATAAGAAAACAAGAAAGGCTGCTGCAGAAGCACATAAGGATTTGTTGAAAGAACAAGCGGGATCATTGGTTGAAGACCTTAAGGCATCGGAAAAGGTTAGGATGCGTCAAGAAAATACCTTGCACCATCGGGAATTGGTGAATGAGATTTTACAAGAAGGGGCGCACTTCAATTTCCCAAAAATCTATTTAATCTCCCATTATGCCAAACAGATTCCGAAGTTTGGGGCTCTAGCTCAATATTCCACGAATATCAGTGAAGCTATGTATAAAGGCCTTAAGGATGCTTACCGTCGAAGTAATAGGGTTAATGCAACACCACAGATAGTTACTACCTACACGAGGGATCATACTTTTGCTATGAAGGACTTGACACTTAATCTATGGAACCAGGTTAGGCAAAACGGAGATGTGACGCCAGGTGTCGGAAAATAGGTCTACTTGAAGTTGCGGGGGAAAATTGAGTTGGGATTAATATCCAGCCTCGAGGATCTGGAGCGTGTAACTGGCTTGCCAGATCTGGTGCTGACAATGCAAGCGTTTTTAAGGCAGGAAGTTAGAAGTATGGATTCCAACCCTACCGAGCTGTTAGTTTAGGAAATTCGTTCATATGGGGTGCTTCAAATTCCAGTGCCAAAATTCAGTGGAGAAGGGTTCATTTTGCATAATGCTAGATGCACCGAGAAATTTCACAGGAAGGAAAGATACGATTGGATATGGGTAAGGAGACAGCGTGCATTGGATGAGGCACCAGTAGGGACGCTGAATGGTCGAATACCAGGACGAATCAATGCATTGTTCAAAGTAATAACTATAGCAGGAATGGTGCACCGGTTGGCGCATGTGAATCTGCTTCAATGCATTGGGTTGAATGCTGTGCAGGGCACAGAAGGGATGGTTCGCATTGGATTGCCGATGAGTGGGGAAGGGGTTATAGTTAAGATATCACAAATAGAAGGGATTGCGCATTTGATACCATTAGAGCCAGGGGAAAGTTGGTTGGTAAATAATAGAATAGACTTAGAGACATGGAATATGATTTATGATTAGGAAATAATAAACTTGTGACCAGTTGAGAGAAGAGCCACAAAGAATATGAAGTGTCAGATGTAAAACAGGTGCCAGGCCAATATTAGGAGAGCATGTGTGGGGGCGTATAGAGGTAAGTAGAAAATTGTAACACATGGGATAGTATAAAAGTAGTTGATGCATCCGGATACAGATTTGTTTATTTTTTCTGCTGAAGTTTGAGGGTGCACATAGGGTGTATGAGAGGCAGTGGGAATTTGGTGGTGTTCGAGGTGTAGAGCATATATTTTGAGGATGTGCATGGGGTGCATGAGTGGGAGCAGAAATTTTGTAGTATGAACAGGGTGCATGAGAGGCAGCAGGAATTTGGTGGTGCACCAGGTGGAACAAAACTAGTTGCTGCGTCATGATGGAGAATTTTTTTTGCTGATGGTTAGGTGGGTTAACTGAAAGATCCAATTGATTATTGGATGCGAGTCCCAGAAAATGATGTCTGACTTCTGTATATGTTAGATTAGCTTTGGTAGTCAAATTATCCACCGGATTGGGATACTCATGGCTTAAAGCCGCCAATAAGAAATCCCGCTTTGCCTTGTCTGCTTCTAGGAATTTTCTGAGCATTTGCCTATACTCATCAGGACCGGTTGCCATTTGATAGACCCTGTTCCATTGACTGTCGAATTTATCTAAAAATTCTGATATAGGCTTGCCTTTTTCAAGTTTCCCAGAGAAAAGAACACCGAGGCAAGCGACATGGTGAACAAATGAAAAAGCAGTGTCTTTAAAATAAGTCTCTCTTAAGTACTTCCAAATATTATGAGGTGATCTGTATTTAGACACCTTATTCAGAAGAGGGTTGCTAATAACTCGAATAAGGATTAGCATTGCCTGTTTTGAAAGAGACAAGAACCCCTCCTGTTCAACTGAAGATGCATTTGGATCGGGATGAACACCATCAACAACGATATCCAATACATTTATGGTATAAAAAACCATGGTCATCTGTGCTGCCCAGTTCTCATAGTTCTTAAACCCCTCGAGAGGCTCAATACCATTGAGCTTAACTTCAGGGTGAAAGTCTTTTGAGAGAGCAAAAGACCTAGAACTTACAGCTGAAGGAAAGGGAGACATGATAGGAGGAAGAGAGATTGTGGTAGGAGTCGTTGTAGGGGCCAAAGTCGTTGCGAATGCAACCCGATTTTGAGAGCTGCTAGCAACAATCATTGCGGGTGATGTTTCTTCCATGTTAAAGAAGATTGTTATGAAGTTCTCGTAGAGAGGAGTTCGTTATGGAGATAGAGGAGTTCGTTATGGAGTTCTCGTGTAGAGGAGTTGTGGTGAATACTATCTTGCACGTGCGCCGGGGGTCATAACCTGTTGGAATGACCAGTAGGGGCAGCAATACTAGCGAGCGGATAAGATAGCTAATGATCAATGAAGAGTCACTTCACCAGTATGAGAACGAGTATTCGTATGAGAACGTATGAGTTGCTTATCACTTAACCTCTAAAGAAGAGGTAGTCAGGCCAGCTCTATATACACTTAAGGGATAATGCTAAAGACTAAGTATTGCTGGAAAGCAGGAAATGCTGGAGATACGTGAGTGAGTGTCGCAATAACATGAGTGGCCGACATGACATCGGTAGCAGACATGACATATGTTAATGAATGTCATTGTATGACCTGAGTAGCCACAATGACATGAGTGGCAGACATGACATATGTTAATGAATGTCATTGTATGACCTGAGTAGCCGCAATGACATGAGTGGCCGACATATGTGAACTCACGTGCTTTTCAACATAAACATCCTATTCACCTCCCCGATAATTAGCCGATTGTAGAATTAAAACAGGAAGGCTTGGCAGACAACACTAGCCTCGTAGTAACCAGTCTGTTGTCTCTAGGGGAGATACGAGGTCACGAACACTACAATATATCAACCTGGGGTACGAGGCTGCCGATGCTACGCGAGCGGCCCAGAACATATATATGCTCCAATTTTGTGATATGCCTAGGTAAGTGGTAGTCGTAGTCAGTCCTTTGTTAAGTTATGTATATATACGGTATACCATGTAACTTGAGTTTTGGATTTCTTCTCAGATTTTTTTTTTTTTTTTTCTTTAAATATATATATAAATAACTAAAACTCAGTTAACTCGATGCGCCTCCCTTCAAGGAAGTATAGTATGTATATGCCACCGGGAACCCGAAATTTCTATTTCAGAGAGGGGGGGAGAAGAGGAACCAAATTTCATGTTTTCAAGTTTTCACCGATTGCTGGCGAGTTATCTCAACTCTCTCTCCCTGCAATTGTTAGTCAGGTTCCCCCCCCCCCCCCCCCGGCTTACCTGATCCACTAAAAACTACAGTACAGAAATTGCGAAACAACCGTCTGGATTTGAAATCAACGGCTAAGAGTTCAGGGTAACAAATGCTTCAGTACATTCTCATAACTAGGCCTATAGATCACAAACCATGAATACTACGGGAGTTCCCCAGTTTTGAGGAGCAACAGTTTGCGTTTCTGCTGTTAAACTATACTAAATAAAAATCATCTGTCCGTTCACTCCATATAGCACTAACTAGCAGTTATGTAACCAAACTGAGAGATGTGAAACGTAAACCGTACACATGGCTGAAGATAAAAAAAAGATCAAGTAACGCAAGAGGAAATTTAAATGAAGAAATAGCAACAAGAAATTCGCTCACAGAATACAGCGCCAACTGCAATCCAATGAGTGAAAAACAAACAAAATCGCTGTACTAACCATCCTTTCTCAAAATCCCATACATTTCCCCACATATATCCCCTCTCTTCCTCAATCAAACTCCATATCCAATCCCAGCCATTCTATAATCCACTCCCTCACTATTCTCACCCACCACCACTCCTGACAATAACACACACCATCCTCACACCACCCAGCCATTCTCGGTCTCCTATCTGACAACCAATCCCTCACCACGACCATATTTGGCTTTGCCCACTGTTGCTTTATTTCCTCCGTCTGTGCTACAATTACCCACTGCTGAAATAAACTCCCCAAAAGCAGGAGGAACATCAGGACCCATAATATTGCTCGGAGCCATGCGTGTGGGGAAGAACATTTTTTATGGGGGCTGATACAACTGAGTAATGTAGGAGTTTCAGTGAATTTAAAGTATTTGCTGAGATCAACTGCTGGGGGTGAGCCAGTATCTCGGGTGCTTGACCGTTGTTGCTGAGAGGAGCCCTCACCTAGTTCTGCTTTAGTATCCTCAGAATGTAGATGTTGCTGTTGAGTGTTAATTGGCTCTGGGGGTGGGGACGGTCCAGACCCCCCCCTAAACCGCGATATCAGTCGGGGTGACCCCGGGGGGGCAAGCAGATGCGAAGCCTCAGAACCTGTTGAAAAACCTTCACCATCACTCACCACCTCCTCCAACGGCGTGCCTGGCAAGCTCGGCGTAGCCCCTCCTCTAATCCACATCTCTCGCTGCCGAACCGCCGGCCGCCCCGGAATCTCCCACTCAGGCTCATAAATCTCCCAGTCTTTCATCCCCGCCTCTTTTGCCTTCCTCTGCCACCATCTCAGGAGCCAAGGAATATTCCAAATAGTGAACCTTATCAGTTCCATAATCGGCCAAAACATAAACTCCCACACCGTGACATTCTCATACGGCGTTGCTGGCCACAGTTTTGGATCCAGTCTCTCCAACTCCTCCGGCGTGAGGTCCTTAAGTGCCCTAATTATCGCTTCCCTTTGCACACCTCTCATATCAAGCTTTCTTCTTGGTTTTAAAACATCGCCTTCATCTACGGATATCTGTGCGATCGTACCCTGGAGCTCAGTTATTGTACTCCGGAGCTGAGTTACGGTACTGCTAAGCTGAGTGTTGGTATTCACATGTCCTGTAATAGTCCCCTTCTGCCTCTCTATAATATTTTGTAGGTTTCTAACTTCCCCCCTTAGCTCAGTAATTCGCTTATTCACATCCGTGACTTGTCCTGTAAGTGGCTCTTTATTTACTGCATTCTCTTCCTCCTTAAGCTCCTTCAGTTCCTTTTGGACATGAGAAAGTGCGTTTTTAGTATCCGCAAGTTTTTTTTGAGAATCAGCAAATTTCACTAAATACTCTGCTAACTCCTTGTTGAGCTTCTTGGTGGCCGTATCTTTGGCGTTAAGCTCAGATTCAAAATTGGTAATCTTCCTCTGACTCTCCATATCAGTAACTATCCAACTTTCGATATCATTCTTGAGGCCAGAGATTTCCTTGTCCTTCGCATTTAGCTGGCCAGTTAGTACCATTCCTTGCTTCACTTGCGGCTGCCCCGTCAACTTTTGAACTGCTAACTTGAGCTCTTTGACGTTCGCCTCAGACACCTCCAGGGAATGGAGAGCCACCTGGAGCTCCTGCGTCAACAGCTTTATGGACGTCTCAAGTTGCTTAGAATCCGCGTTGAACTCCCCCTCCATCTCCTTCCACCCTCTTTTGAGTTTCTCCTTCTCCTTCTCCAAAGCCTGCACCGTAGCTGAAGACACAGACAATTCTCTCATTAGTTCCCTTAACTTTGCCTGCTTCACCTCTACATCCTTCTTCAACAGCTCCACCATCTCCCTGCTCGCTTCCAGCCCCTTCAGCCTCTCCTCAGACTCCACAGCCGCCTTCTTCTCAATTTCAATCCTCTCCGCCAACTCCTCTTTCAGGGCCTTCACCGTCTGCTGTGATGCCTCCAAATAGTTCTCCGCCTTCTCCGCCCTCGCTTTCTCTCCACCCAACTGCTTCGACCAGCCCCGTTTGGTTTCCTCAAGCCAACTCTTAAGTCCTGTCATCCTCTCCTCCCCTTTCCTTACTTTCTCTTCTTCCTCTCGAAGTTCATTCCTTGTCTTCTCCAAGGTTTCTTCCAAACCTTTGCGCATAAGTTTCTCTTTGTCAAAGCCCGTCTCCAACTTATTCATCTCCTCCAGCCTTTTCCCTACACGCATTGTATTGGTCTTCTCCGCTTTTGACTTAGCCGTCAGCTCCTTGTTGAGCTTCTCAAGAGCCGCCTTCGCATCCTTAAGTTCCTTCACCCGCTCATTAGCCTTAAAACCCTCCCCCCTCTCCTTCTGTATCTCCTCATCTAACGACTTAGCTTTCTTCTCCGCTTCCGCAGTCTTATCCGCAATTTCCTGCTCCAGCTCCTCCAAGTACTTCTCCAAATGAGCATTCTGCTCCTCCAGCCCCCTCACCAGTTCCAACTGCTTCTCCTTATCCTTCATCTCCCTATTCTTGCCCTCTTCTAGCTCTTTGATCCTTGCCCCCTCTTGGGCGAGGTTACCGCGAAGCTGCTTCTCCTGGTCTTCAAGCGTTTTGATCTTAGCCTTCTGATCCTTCCCAATGTCCTGCAGATCCTTAGCCTTCTTCTCAGCGTCCAGCACCTTTACCCTTTCCTCCTTGATGTTCCACTCCATCTCACCCCGTGCTCTCTTCAGTTGTTCATCCAACTTTGCCACCTTATGATTCCCCACCTTCACAAACTCCTCAAGCTGCTTAACTTTCTCTTGCAACTCCTCAGCCTCATCTTTATGCAACACAACAGCCTTCTCAAGCTTCTCCTTCAACCCCTCAGTGATCCCCATGAAATCCCACCTCTTCCGCTCCTTCTTCTCAATGTCATCCTCCTTCGCATCAAGTTCCTTGGTTAGCTGATCAACCTTTTTGAGGGCCTGAGCGACATCAGTATTGGCAACACTCAGTTTCTCCTCGAGGGCCTTAAGCGCAAAGTCGTACTCCACATTGGTTTTTCTGCCGCCTGATGTTGTTTCGATGAGTATTTCCCGCTTAGCAGGTACAACTTTGTTGAGCTCGGCAAGCTTCAATTTCACCTCTTCCACCCTAGAGCGTGCTTCGATAAGGGCAGTTTGAAGCTGCTCCACATCCCGCGTAGCCTTTTCGTTTTCAATCCGCGTGGCTTCGAGTTGTTCTTCCAGGTCTTTCTTCGTAGCATCTGCAGCCTGCTTCTGAGCGTCCAACTCCCCTTCAAGCTTCTTCAGCTCCTGTATAGCTTTGTCGTTTGCAGTCCTTGCAGTATCGAGCTTTTCCTCCGGGCCCATCTTCATAGTATCTACAGCTGGCTTCTGAGCGCTCGGTTCACCTTCAAGCCTCTTCAACTTCTCCTTAGCGTTCTCACCTTCCACCCTCGCGGCTTCAAGTTTCCGCTCAATTTCCTCCCGCCTACTCTCCAGTATCTTCAACTTTCTATTCCCTTCCTCAATCACATCCTCCAACCTCTGCATCTCTTGCTCTGCCTTCTTCACTTCCTGCTTCCTCCCCTCACTCTCAAACTCCAACCTTTCCTCAAGTTCCTCAGGCCTCCCCCGCGCACCCTCCGACTGCTCCTCAAGCCCTGGTCTGTACTTCTCTCGATCCAATCCCTCCACTGTCATTTTATTCCTCAACTCCTCAACCTCCATACTCAATCCCACAGCCCACATCTGAGCTGCTTCAAGCTCCGTTCTAGCAGCAAGATTCTTCCTCCTATGCTCCGCAATGGTAGCTTGATCCTCTTTCCGCTCAATCTGCATCCTCTTCTCCTCTTGCTCCTTCAAGCTTCCTAGAGAATCGATCGCCCCATTGAGCACTGTACATTGCTCTTGAAGCTTCGTAACCTCAGTTCTTTCCTGGTCCAATTGCTTCTCAAGTTGCGCAATGGCTTTCTGGGCTGCATCCCACTCCTTCTTATGTGACGACTCGAGGTTCCCTAACCCCTCAGTAATAAGCTTCTCAATATCTCCTTGATCTACTTCAAATTGCGCTTTCCATTCACAAGCCTCCTCCTTCTTAGAATCCTCCTTGGCTTTCTCCACATCAGCTTTTAGTTGTTCAATCTCCTTCCCCCGCTGAAGAACCAACTGGACAGCTTCATCTCGCGACTTCTCAATAGATTTAAGCTGCCTTTGAAGTCCCTCCCTTTCCACGTTTGCTTTCCCCCCTTCCTCTGCAAGATTGAAGGTCTTAGCGGCCAATTCGACCTGAAGCTGGTCACTTAGTTCACTTGAATACCTTTTAGTCGTCTCAAGTTCGCTGATTTCAGTACTGTGCTTGTTTTTGGATTGTTGAAGCACTAGACTCTCCATATCTGCCTTCTTCTCCCCCTCCCCCAACGCCACCAACTCGGCCTCAAGCTCCTTCACTCTCTTTTCTGCCCGCTCCCGCTCATTTATCGCGATCCTCACCTTTCCCTCAAGTCCCTCTCCCTCGTTCTTTGACTTTGCATCTCCCGGCTCAGTCTTCTCCTTTTGACTTTCCAAGTCCCCCTCTAGCTCTTCCACACTCTTCTTATACTTGACTACCTCACCCTTTGCTATCTTTAACCAATTCTCCAACTGTTTAACCCTCGCAGTATTCCCCTTCCCTTCTTCATTTCTCGTAATCATCTTGTCTAACCGCTCCTGCAACTCCAACAACTGCTCATTCTGCTTCTTCCTCTCCTCCATCAACTCCTCAATAATTTGCGCCTGCCTCTCCTTCTTCCTCTCCAGCTCCTCATTCTTCCGTTTCTCCACTTCATAAAGCAAGATATTTTTAGTTCCTTTCTTCCATCTCTCAACCATCTCACTTAACCTCCTCTCCAAGCCGGCAATTTTCGACGCCTGATCTGCTAACTTCGAGAGCTGATCGTCCTTCGAAGTATCAACAATATCCTCTAGTTTGTTGACTCGATTCCAGGCGTCATCCTTCTCCATTTCCAAAGACTGGATAGTCGATTCCTGCGTCCTCTTAGACTCCCGGAGTATCTGAGCTTCCCTCTCATCCTCCTTGCGCTTAGCTTCTAGGTCCATCGCCTGTTCCTTGTATCTTTTAGCTTTTACTTCAGCGTGCTCGATTTCCCTCCACTTCTTTTTAAGCTCAGATTGCTGCTTATCAATGGATCCCTGTAGCTGTTGAATGACTGTGGAGAGCCCCTTCACCTGCTCCTCCGATGAGTACATAGCCTTCTCCAACTTTACAACCATCTCCTCCTTGTGAGCAATTTCACCATCAAACCACTCCTTCCGCTTTGAACCCAATTCCGTCAACTGGGCAACCTTGCCCTTCGCATACTCAAGCTCTTTGGCAACCCCCTTTGCCCACTCCCTCTTAAGTTTCTCCAATTCAGCACCAGTTTGATCCCTTGAGTCAATTGCCTCCTTAAGTTCGTCCTCAATAGAAGCAAGTTCACTCTGAAGCTCTTCTATCTCCTGCATTTTTCCCCCGCCATCCTTCTTCAACTGCTCTATCTCCTTCTGCAGCACCTGCATTTCCCCACCAAGTTGTGTCGTTTGCAGGAAAAGGTCCTTCAGCCCTGTCTCCATTTCCAGGTAAATCTCATGCTGCTCTTCTAGCTCACCCTTCCTCTTCTCAATCTCCTCACCCAGTGTTTGCATTCGAACCTTTGCCTCTGTAGCCTTCGCTTTCGTGCTCTCTTTTTGCGCCTTCAACTCCTCTACCTTCTCTGCAAGCTTCGCCGCCGCTTCGGTTAGCTGCTCCTCTAGTTTTTTGGCCTGCTCTAGAGCTTGCCACGATCCACTATCATAATTCCCCTTATAAACCCCACCTACCACGTTCGCCAAATCTACCACCGGCGCCGAATGCACAACACTCCCTACCCCCTTCGTCTTCCCCGAATAACTACTGGAGTCCCTACTGGAGTCCCTATTCAGTCTCCTTCCCGCCCCAATATACGTTCTCTCAAGCAACGATTGCTCCACATTCAGCTGGTCGTTCCTCATCTTCAAATCCTCAATTTCCCTAGCCTGCTCATCAATCGTTGCTTTTAATTCCTGGGTCTGAATTAACTCTTCCTCCAGCATCTCGATCCCCTCTTTTGCCAGCCTCAACTTCTGGCTCTTGACCCCATTATCATACTCCATCATCTTAATCTTATCTTCCAACCTTACCTGGTTTGCCTTCAACTTCGTATACCTATCTATTGCATCTCTCGCATCCGCTCGTAACTTAAGATTACTTCCCTGCATATATTTGCGTCCCTTCTGTGCATCGTCAAAAGCGATCTTCAATTCATTCGCATAATTATTGACCTTCTCTAGATCCCGATTCACCGTCTCTAGCTTTTTCTCCAACCTCCGAGCCTTGTCATTCGCCTCACTTACCTGCCGCTGAAAATTATCTTTTTCTTCAGCACTAAGCTCTGATCTCTGCGCGAATTCATGATCGAGGTAAGACAGAGAAATATCAATTGCGCCTGCGACTTGTTCCTCAATCTCCTCCTCAAAGTCTAAAACCTTCTGACGAAGTTGATCCCGCTCATTAATCAGAGTCTTGATATCCTCATGTGTAAGGTCATAGCTACCATCCTGTGCTACTAGTACGGACTGCCCAGCGGTGTTCGTCAGCTCCCACTCGGGTGACTCCCGAATAGCGGACAAAATTGAGTCTCTGTGAGTATTACCCTGAGTGGGCTGCCCAGCTCGATTCAACGGCACTCCGTGGAATTCTTTTGTGGGCGTCGAATGCGCTAATGGTGGTGAATCTAAAAAAAAATCGGGAGAGTCGAGGCTTACGTGCCTCTTTGGTAAAGGTGTACGTGCTCTCAACTGCTGTAAGCCGGGAGTGGGGAGCGTGAGGTAATATGCTTTCTCCACCCTTGCAGGAGCAAGCGGCCGCCCTCTGGAATCCTTTCGAGCTGGGGTAACCGAGGCATCTCTTTGCCCTCGACGCTCTAGGGTTTCAAGTTCCTCCACTTCTGGCACTTCTGCTACCGCTTTCTCATAATAAGTTTCATCATCGTACTTTACACACTTGGCGAGCAGGTTTATAATCGGTTGATTTAATGTTGCAAAAAGGCCCTTCACCTCTACAGCAGATAAGTACATATCCCGCACTTTTGGGTGTTTGGAATGCTGTTCAAGTTCGTTTTGGGACGCCTTAGAAACAATATTTTCCTTCATAATATCCTGGAGAGCGATTAAAAATTCCGGAATATCCTTGACTTGTATCTTTAAGAAGTGAACAGTTAGCTGCCATTCCCAGCATAGAAGCTTACGGCACATACCGTCCCAGTATTCTCATAATCAAAATTCTTCATAACTTCTTTGAATCGCGCCTCGGCCGCGAAGCGCTTCATAGCGCCCTTGACCTCCTCCACGCTCATTTCCAATTTTCCATAATCCGGATCGGAAGAAAACATCCGCCCATTCTGCAAGTCGTCTCTAGAGAAAAGAGGTTCGTTTGAGTCCCAGCAGAATTCTTCATATTTCTCTATAAATTGCATGGAAATGTTGGCTTTAAGCTACATTGACGAAGCAGTCAACATAAGCCAAAACTCTCACTGAGCGTAAAGTGAGCAAATCATACCTTCCCTGTCTTCTCCCTATCAAACATGTTCCAGACGTGCATGAATCTAGTGTTTTGTTTCTTAGGTAATGCATACAACCATGTGATTTCTTCACTATAAAACGAGGTAGGATCTGACTGGGCCATAGAGGCTTGGGCCTCTGTTTCACGAGGCAGGCTCCCTCTCTCTTTGGGTCGTTTCCTGGCAAACTCTAGCTCTTCAGGCGATATTATTTCTGACAAATCCACCTCACGTAGATCCTTGCCAATTGGACGTACTGTACGAAGCGCAAGCGCCCTTACCCTGCTTGTTGCTGGTGTCAAGTCTCCTGGATCCTTTTCTTGGCTATCACCTTCGTCTCGTGTATCACCTTCGTCTCGTTCGTCTTGTGCATCAGTCTCTTTTCCTGACGCTGTATCACCAGCTACATCTACTTCGTCCTCCTTGCCACTCTCCCCTTCCTCATCGTCACTCTCATCCTCCTCCTCATCACTCTCTTCGTCCTCATCACTCACACCGTCCCCCCAACCACTCTCATCCTCTTCCTCGCCACCCTCACTCCCCTCCCACGAAGTTTCGGAATCAAAGCCCTCTGCTCTCGCTTGCTCAATCGAAGCAAGATGCGCGGGCAACATCGGTCCATCTCCCTCACTCTTAGTGGGATCCATCCTCCCAAAAATATGATGTCGATTGTCTGAGCTCAATTCAATAGCAGTCTGTAGGTTAGTAGCAGGTCTGTACTGGAAGTATACAGAGGTTACTGGTGCTTCCCAGGGAATATATGAGGGGAGAATGGTCTGACTGTGGGTCTGGCTGAAGTAACCCGAGTCTTCGAGATGACTTTCTGACGAGGCAGGAGTGTCTCCTTCTTGTTCTTCCTTACCCTGAATCTTCTGTAAAGTGTTCCTACTTCCCCTTTTACGGTCTTCAATTAGAGTGCAGATTAATTCTGGTAATGATGGCACGTGTGAGGGCGATAATATAGGAGCCTTACTCGAGTGCTGAGCCCTTTTAACGACTCCTCTTCTGATATTCGTATGGCTCGATGTCAACAGGTCAATTCCAAAGAACCTTGCTGTCGGGACTCCAGCTACCACTGCTGTTACTAACCGCAGTAGTACTACTGTATCTCCCCCGCTGCCAGCGGACAATAGCGATGTATTCTGTGCTTCTACCGTAGGCGAAGAATTTGAAGGATGTGAATGGCTGCCCGTGTTGCCCCTATTACTTGTATCACCGATGTCTTCCCAGACAATGCGAGTAAACCTCGACTCCAGCTCCCTATCCCGCTTCCCTTTGTTACAAATCACACAAACAAAGTGCAGGCACACTGGGACATGGACCCAGGTTTGGGATGGTATTGGAGCTAATGAGAGGGGTGTATGAGTGTGTGTATGTGAATGCGAAGGCCGAGCACCAGCACCAGCACCAGTACCAGCACCAGCAGCATTCGAACTCAGTCGCTGCATCGAGTCTGGCACAAGACTGCTTTTGAGTAATAATGTAGTGTGGAATTCCATCCTGAACACCACTCCCAGGTCCTTGATGGCACTCTTTGGGACCTGGCGGAGAGCGCAACTGAATGGAGGGGAAAGAGCGTTTCTTTGTTGAGAGAATGGGATTTCGAGAGAGAATATGGTGGGGCGGTCCTCTTTGTCGGTGTTGGTGGGGAGCTAAAAGACAATTGGAAGGTCGAGATGGGGGATGAGATGGGGAATATATGGCACTAAGTAAGCAGTTATGGAACTGCGATTGCCAATCAGAAGTCATGATCGACTGCTCGACATCCGGGTTTCTGGAACTGCCTAGTTGGGTAGTCTGGTGCCAGTTGGGCAGGTTAACTTGGGTATTCAGCAAGCTTGGCATGGCCCCAGCAGGAGACGCAAATCGGGTCCTGAGACAAGCTTTAGAATATTTGAAAGTTGAAGCTCGCGGCGATCTTTGGCGCAGTCTCATCCGCAACCAGACCTGTGTAATGCAGCTTACATCCATACATTAAATCAGTCAATGATGAAGAAGCTTTTCTGCATCTTTGGCCCTGCAGGAAACACGGGAGATCGACACCACCTCACAAGAATGGATACAAGATGCTCCCATACAAACTTAATGTGAAAAGTAAGTGAATGACAAGCAGTTACCCAACTTTGCAAATGCTCTGTGGCATCCGCTATGAATTCCCACTGTCTGGGATTTTTAAGAGTAAGTCGAACTAATAATATAATAGTGGTGGTCAATTCTTAAACTGCGTGATGGTAACTGCAGTTATGCAATGCCAAGGCATGCCAAAACTAGCCCTAATATAGCACAACTGCAAATTTTCATTCTGGGTTGCGTGAAAGTTGCGTGAAGGCCAAGTTGCCAAGGCAGTGCCAAGATGTTGCATAACTGCAGTAGTTTAAGAATTGACCACCACTAAATGTTCTGGTTGTCTGGTCTGGTCGGTTGCGGAATTACAAGGCCGTTCCGGAATGGCATATATGTGACTCTGGGCAATGTATGAAGGCAACTTGAGTGAAAACCGAGTCTTTTTTTTTTATACATAACAAAAGCTCAAACCTCCGCTTGCTCAAACCTCTACTTGCTCAATCAAACCTCAAGCTTCACTGAGAAGTTCCATGATACCTCTCTGTTCTTTCCTGCATGTAGCAAAGTATCATGAACATGTACTCTGTACGATAACATCAATTACATCACGCTCCAAAACCACTCATTTCCCATCATTAATTTTGCCAGCAATAAAATACATACATTATTGCGCAGCTCATATTCATTAATGCCTTCCACCGCAGCTTGATTGCTGGCAAATCAACTGCTGGGGCGTTTAAATTTGGTTATGCTTTAATTTTACGATACCTAGGTAGTCCTTGTTAGTCACCACGTACGTGAATTGATTACTTCAAAGGATTTACTGCTTATAGTATGCAAATACTCTTCAAACTTAGTACGCACAGTATCAGAGAATGCTTCAATTGCACTTCGAGATGGAGCGGAACTTAGGGGTTGAAACTGATCCAAATCAATACTGCCATTATCTTCTGCAACTGACATTATGGTAAGAGCGGGAATGTCGCGGTATGCTGGTAATATCGTAGTGTGCTGGTAATGCCGCGGTTTGCAGAGTATGTTGCGTCGAAGAGGTCGCTGGCATCAGAAAAGCTTTGGAAAAGACATCGCAAAAGTGGAAATTCCTAATACTAACGGGCTTACAGGGAGCTATCAAGAAGGCCGGGAGGAGAGGCAAGGCGAGAACAGGGGACTTGGGGAGCACAGTCCTGTGATAAGCAGGAGACGCTGGGGGAAGGAGCCGTTAAGCTCCGCTGGGTAAAAGCCCATGTACATTGCTAGGTATTCCAGGCAACGAACGAGCAGATTGGGAATGCGCTCAAGCAGAACACGCTAATATTTTTACTAACCTATGAAGGAAAAGTAGCAGCTCAGATATCTAGCTGTTTTAGAATGCAGTAAAGGGGCTTGTCATGATGAGGTGTCACTATATACACATATCACTACAATACAATATCCACTGCTATATGATATCACTGTGAACACCATCAAATCAAAATGTCTACCAAAGCTATGATGCCAATCTCTGCTGATGCCCTGCACTATCGCACTATATTGTTCGAGCTTAGCAAACCAGTTACAATATTCCCCCAAATATTTGACGAGATATGGCCATATGTGGATTCGGTTTATTCAAAGCTTCAGCAAGAGCTGCTGCAAGCTTATGGTACAGTACATGTTCAGAAATATGAGTGCAGACTTCGGAAAAGCAGGAAGTCAAGTGTAGCTCAAGTTGCAGATACCGATGGCAAGATTATTAAACGCCGGCAGAGCAGTATTCAAAATGCTAACCTTTGTAATGTGCGAATTAAGGTCTCGCATCCAGTTGATGGTACAGCTGTTACGGTTGAGCACCTTGATGAACATACCTATACCCATGATATTGAGGAGAGCTTCCGGATAAAAAAACCAAGCATATTAGTAGGATATATCAAGTCTGAAGTAGCCAAAAATTACTCTGCTGCTCAGATTTACCATGCTGTCCATGGTGCAGGTACACATGAAGGCGCTGAGCGGCTGAAAGAGCTTGGTGGCTCATCTTTAAAAATGTTTGTATAACTATCTTCACTGAAGATATATGATATAGCTAATGAATTCGGTGTATAGAAAAGATATCAGGAATCTAAAGTGGGGATTAAGGTCAGCAGACCTATGGGCACTTCCATATGGCAAGCTGTTTGAGGATGATGTTCTCCATGCTTGCAGTTTATTAACAGAATGTGGATGGTTATTTGAACAGCTGCATGTAGTTGATAGTAAGAAAAAGTAAAGATGAAAATTAGTTTTTGCTCATCCTACAAGGCTTTTGACACTGCAAAGATGAGGCTAGTTTACGCAATTTGATGCTATACATAAGCTCAATCGATGGAGTCATAACATATTTTCATTTCTTGTTCGTAATGAGCATAATATATAGATTCCGACCATGCACTTGGTTGTTAAGCGAGAGAATGGAGATATCATTACTGAAGGATTAAAGTATATTAAGCAATGGTGTAGTGGTACATTTAAATTTCAGCTAAACCTGCCATATGTACCCGCCACCCCCCTAATAGCTTAGAATGTCCTAGATTGAGCTCATATTAATGTTCATTTAGGTAAATGGCAGCCACGTTATATCATGACCAATGATTCTGTAATCGAACAGCATGCAATTCGCCTAGCATTTCTAGGTCTCAATGCGGGTGAGCAGGAAGTTGCTCATCTTCTCTGCTCTGTTCACTCCAACCGAACTCTCCTCCAATGACTCAGCTCTAATGCTAACAAGCATATATATCAGCTTCTCAAGCATGCCATGTACTGCTTCACTGAGATCAAAAATCGTGAGCTGTGTGAAGAGGCAATTGCAGCTGCTGATGAAGAAACTGCAAAATACATTTGCACCTACTGGCTTCAGAATGCACCTAAGTGGGCAATGTATACTCGGTAGCATAGCCCTTTCCTCCTTCAAGCCACTACTACAAATACCTGTGAAGCATGGCATCACAAGCTAAAGTCTAGTGCAGGGCTATCCAAAGGGCAAGTGGCATCATATGGAATTTATGGCATGATTTTGAATATCATGGATGCTATGAATGATGTTGACAATCGAGCTGAAGTGGCCAAAAGTCACTTCCGAAATCGCAAACTTGCTATTTGTACAAAACAGTATGTAGAAATAGGTCAGCTACCAGTTCCTATTTAGAAATTACTTGCCCGTGAGCTTGATGTTGTTGAGGAGTGCATAGCGAAGGGAAAGGAGTTGCCTAGGTTTGATGAGAATTTACAATGTCACTGCAAGTTCTATAGACAATACTTACTTCCATGCCAACATATCTTCCATCTTGATACTGAAATCAAAGTATGAACTCCAGTGCAGTGGAAGGCGTACTTAATGATGTTTGAAGAGTATGGTATAGAAGTGTATGAGACCATGGGCACTATATGGGTTGAAAATGAATATAGTGGGCAGAATGCTGAGAGGGTAAATATTATTAGTCAAGTACGGGAAAGCTTTGAGCAAGTGCAACAGCAGCTCTATACAGTATATGAGTTGCTAGACCAGCTTAACCTAGACGACAATATAGTACAAAGTCAGCGAATGGAAGAATGGGCTAATCATGTACAGGTCACGTTGAGTAGTCTAATGAGCGTTCATACTAAAGATATTGTAAATAGACATAGGCCATGGGAATTGTAAATAGGAGTGGAGTCCGGCAGGAATAAATAGTATATCGTCATGACAAGCCCCTTTTCTGCATTCTAAAACAGCTAGATATCTGAGCTGCTACTTTTCCTTCATAGGTTAGTAAAAATATTAGCGTGTTCTGCTTGAGCGCATTCCGCAGATTGCCTAGCCAAAAATGAGTGCGGAGGAGTTATACCTGAGTCACCCCCTCATCACAGAGGGGGGGCTGAAGCAAGATTGGAAGAGGAGGCGTGAGGCGGGAGGAGGTAGGGTGGTGAGATGGAAAGGACGTACATATGTAGTCTGGTTGGCACAAGCCCCTTGTGCCAACCAGACTACAAAGGACGTAGCCCTGGTATGCCCACGCGGCGAGTGTAGCTGGGAATATGGATGAGCAGGGGAAGTGAAGAAGGTGAAAGGTGGGGGGGGGGAGAATCCACCGTAGATCTGGTTGAGACGTTCCCCACTAACCTAGATCTGGTATGAGCCGGGGGGGCCGTAGCGGGAGCGTTTGCTCCCTTGTGTTTTCAGGGGAGGGCTGGTACGGGGCGTGGCGGCAGAAGCCATAGTTATGTCGGGGAGAGGCCGGTAAGAGGGCGTGGCGGAGGCGATAGGTCGGTACGTGTGCATCCAGTTATCAGTGGAACTGCATCAAGTGGATTTTTTTTACCCTCGAGGGCCTCAAACAAATCAACACCTCACTCACCAATCTCTAGCGTACGGTTCGGGCGAGAAACATGTGGAGAAACACTCAGCCTGAATCAAGAGCTTGTTTAGGGTAATGATGATCATATGCACGATGCACATGGGGAGACGCAGGGACAAAGAGAATCCTGCAGTAGGTGATGGGCACTGGGGATATGAATACTCCAAAGGCAGGGCGAAGATTCGGCAGGCGGGGCAGTTACAAATATGTTTCCTGTCATTTCTTGTATTTTTGGTTTTTCGAGTCGCTTAACGTATCACATTTGGTATGTGCCTATGATGTTAGGGATCTTCGAAGACAAACCCAAGATTACCTTGAAACAGGCATAAAAGAAGATAAATTAGCACGAACGAAACTCAAGGCCTAAAAATGAGGTTTTGTTTTTTCTCAGAGTCCCTTGCGATTACCAGAATTGTTCGTTGGGATGCTTTTGCCAGGCTGTCCTCTCCCCACCTACGTTTCGATCTCCACTAGGGATTTGTATGAAATACAAACAAACCTGCTCTAGTATACGGAGTAGGTGGCTAAATGTTAGCCTCGTAGAACCAGTCTGTTGTCTCTGGGAGTTTGCGATGTCACGAACCTGCTAGTTACTTAGCGTTGTCACTTGTATACTAGCGTACTTTACTAGCGTACTTTAGTAAATAAACATTCTCTCAAACTCCCCGATTAATATATTGTGAGTGAGTAGCGATTCTAGACTAGCCTCGTAGCAACAACCTCTAACCTCTGGGGTTGCGAGGTCACGAACCTACAATATATTAACCTGGTTCTACGAGGCTAGCTAAATGTATCCTTTTTTAATTCGAGGATGGAACTTTGCACTGCAGGCGTGCATATGCATGTATGTATATTGCATGAACCACAATCCCTTGGCACTTGTAAATCTTGGCAAATCCAAAAAGAAAACTTTTGAAGCTCTGAAGCTCTAGGACGAGTCCACAACCGCGATCAGCTGTACACAATGCCATCCGTCTCCGGGAAGTTCCAGACATTAAAGAGGGAGCGACTCTTTCGGAATCCATCAAAAGATAAATCTGCCTTCCCTGCCCTTGAAGCGGCTGTCCGTCCCCATGTCGAGTCGTTCAATACCCTTACGGTGGATGGAGGACTGTTGGACCTTGCGGCGAGAGATATAGGGGAGAGGGTGGTGTTCGATGGTAGTAGCGAGTGGAGTCAATATGGCAACAAGTTGACTAGTAGGTGGCCTTCTGAGCGCTCAATTGGCTAGACTGGAACTGAGTTTCTGCAGTACGAGTCGAAAAGATTTATGTCGACAAGCCGAAACTCAGCATAAAAGACAAGACCAGTCTCAATCGCCTAATATATCCGTCTGAGGTACTATGACTAGTTAGATATTGCTGCGTCCAATTAGTTAATTAATGGGAATATAGTGCCGAGAACGACATATCTCATATCGGTCCAGGCTGACAGTGAAGTTGGGACTGAAAGTGAACAATGGTGACTGGCAGAGCATTGATCGGGAATGTGGACAGATTCCTGTGATGCTGAGAGTACGTGTCGTATCACAAATGGGGACCTCACGGGCATGAAACTGACGAGTTAACTAGTCAAATCGATGTAATCTTGAGAAGCTGTCACCCGCCGAGCTAATAAATCGCAAGGAAGAAACCGAAGAGCTAGGAGGATACTTCATTATCAACGGAAATGAGAAGCTTATTCGCCTTCTAGTCGTCCAACGAAGAAATCACCCTATGGCAATTATCCGTCCGTCTTACTCGAATCGTGGAGCATCATACACCAATTTTGGTGTCCAGATCCGCTGTGTCAGGCCCGACCAAACCTCTCAGACCAATGTCTTGCACTATTTGTCAGATGGGAATGTCACCTTCCGATTTTCGTGGAGAAAGAACGAGTATCTTATTCCAGCCGTGATGGTGATGAAGGCTTTGGTGGAGACCAATGACCGAGAAATCTTCGATGGCCTGGTTTCAATTGGGCAAAGGGACAATACCTTCTTGACTGATCGAGTGGAATTGCTGTTACGAACGTACAAGGTATATGGCTTGCCCACGAGGTTGGAGACTCTGGCGTACTTGGGAGACAAATTTCGGGTAGTCATGGGACTTGGACCTGATCTCAGCGATGTCGATGTTGGAAAAGAGATGCTGAGGCGAATTGTGTTAGCCCACTTAAATGACGACCGAGATAAGTTTAGGATGCTACTTTTCATGATCAAAAAGCTCTATGCACTTGTTAAGGGCGATTGTGCTCAAGACAACCCAGATTCGATTCAGCATCAGGAGGTACTTCTGGGAGGCTTCTTATATGGAATGGTGCTCAAGGAGCGGGTCGAGAAGTTAGTGGACGATATCCGAGCGCAAATTCGTGCGGATGTAGTGAGTCATGTCAGTGTCGATTTCAGGAATAAGGCCTATCTTTCAAGATTATTCTTGAAGGTCAACGAGAATCTTGGAAATGCCTTGGAATATTTCTTATCGACAGGAAATTTGTCAAGCCCTAGTGGCTTAGATTTACAGCAGGTTTCTGGTTTCACCGTTGCTGCTGAAAAAATCAACTTCTACCGTTTCATTTCTCATTTCCGGATGGTACACAGAGGTGCCTTCTTCGCGCAATTGAAAACCACGACAGTTCGCAAATTACTTCCTGAGAGCTGGGGTATGCTGCTTTCTCACCCTGTACACCCTTTGATGCTGACATGAACTCCAGGTTTCCTATGTCCTGTCCACACCCCCGATGGTTCTCCTTGTGGATTGCTTAATCATCTGGCACACAAATGTATGATCACCACTACAGCAAGCAATGTCTCCTCTGTGCGGAGAGTTCTAGCATCCCTTGGGATGTCTTCCCTTGCTACCTTCCCCCTACCCCGTGTGGCTACGATGTGTGTACAACTCGATGGTTGCATTGTGGGATGGTGCTCGCCCAAGGAGGCAAAAGTGATAGCAGATACACTCCGATACTGGAAGGTTGAGGGATCACATGACCTCCCATTAGAACTCGAAGTTGGATATGTCCCAGAGTCGAATGGTGGTCAATACCCTGGTATATATCTATTCTCCCAGCAGGCTAGAATGATTCGACCAGTCAAGTATCTGCCACTAGATAAGGAGGATATCGTCGGACCATTTGAGCAGCCACATATGTCTATTGCCGTCAACCCTCAGGAAGTGATTTCCGGCGAATCCACCCATGTCGAGTTCGATCCCACAAACATTCTGTCTATTGTTGCCAACATGACCCCATTCTCTGACTTCAACCAGTCTCCCAGAAACATGTACCAGTGTCAGATGGGTAAGCAAGCTATGGGAACTCCTGGTACAGCGACGAGATACCGAACAGACAACAAATCTTATAGGCTTCAAACTGGTCAGACGCCCATCGTCAAGGCACCCCTCTATGATGAATATGGTCTAGATAACTTTCCTAACGGAATGAACGCTGTTGTGGCTGTTATTTCGTACACCGGATATGACATGGATGACGCTATGATATTGAATAAATCATCATATGAGAGAGGTTTTGGGTATGGAACAGTGTACAAGACAGAGCAGTATGGGTGGAGGGAGAAGGGTCGAGGGGAGAAGACTGGTCAGATGCTCTTTGGATTTGCGGAACAGGAATCTATTGCCCAGGTGTTGAGCGACTACGAGAGCGGTACCCCTGTTGCACCAAGCCCAGTGTACAAACCCGACGCAGAAGCCTCGCAAGTAGAATGGGAGGAATATGAAATCAAGAGAGAGGAATACGACAAGGTCAAGCTAGCATACGATTCCGAAGTGAGGAAGTTGGAAAAATCCACAAAAGATCGTCTGAACAGTCTTGGAAAGGTTCAATTCCGCTGGTTCAAGCACCTTGATCTAGACGGCTTTCCGATTGTGGGGCAGAGAGTCGAGGACGGTGATCCTGTCGCCGCATACTACGATGTGAGCAAGAAAGAAGCCAAGGTATTCACTTACCACGGGTCCGAAGTCGCTTTCATCGACGAAGTCCGATTGCTTGCCCATGAAACACCAGACCAGCCATGTCAAGAGATATCTATCAAATTCCGCATCCCCCGTTCACCACAAATTGGAGATAAATTCGCCTCTCGCCACGGGCAGAAGGGTGTCTGTTCTCAGAAATGGCCAGCCGCAGATATGCCCTTCACAGAATCGGGGATGCAGCCAGATGTCATTATCAACCCTCACGCGTTCCCATCCAGGATGACGATTGGTATGTTGGTGGAGTCGTTGGCGGGGAAGTCAGGTGCGCTGCATGGAGTAACCCAGGATTGTACGCCATTTAAGTTTGATGAAGAGAATACTGCAGCAGATTACTTTGGGCATCAGCTTATTAAGGCGGGATATAATTACCATGGCAATGAACCGATGTATTCCGGAATTACGGGGGAGGAGTTGCAGGCGGATATTTTTATTGGATTGGTTTATTATCAGAGGTTGAGGCATATGGTCAACGATAAGTTCCAGGTACGGACGACTGGTAAAATCTCAGAATTGACGCATCAGCCTATCAAGGTTAGTCCCGAACTCTGCACACCCTTGATTGGGTCATATAATAGTGATCCCTCTCTAGAGACTATTAGTTTTACTGACACAATACTGGATAATTACAGGGTAGAAAGAAGGGAGGAGGAATCCGTGTTGGAGAAATGGAGCGCGACTCTATGCTCGCCCACGGCGCCGCGTTCTTACTCCAAGACCGCCTGTTGAACTGTAGTGATTACACTCAAGCATGGATATGTAGAACCTGTGGAACGTTCATGTCGATTACTCCTACTATCAAGAAACCTGGTTTCAAACCACAGGTTAGATGTAGGAGATGTGCGGCGAAGGCTACTGGGTTCGAGAATGAAGGAGAGGCTTGGGAGGATGGGCACGGGAATGTGTTTGTGGGTGGAGAGAGTACGACTATAGTGGCCATTCCTTATGTCTTGAAGTAAGTCCTCCTTCTGATGTCTGGGGAGTTTGTTAGGGCTAACCAGCTATATAGGTATCTCGACGCTGAACTTTCCGCCATGGGTGTACAGATGAAGTACAATATAAAGCACTAGACTGCCATATGCCGTCATTTAGAGGGAGTAGGGGTTTAAAAAGTGTCTCGGGTCTAGATTCAATGGTTCTATGTCATATCCCCTCACGGTTTACATTTTTTGATACGTTATGTTTTGGTGGAGTTTCTGTCGTTTTAAGATATCAACCTTTCATACCCCTTGCGCACATTCTGATAAGAAATGTTAGCCGCAGACGGTTGGAGGTAGAGTCGCTATCGGTAATGTGACGGAAATTAGAGGCACTGGTTTGTTCTAACACTAAGTAGAGGTCCCTTTTTTTCACAATCCACCCTGATGAGGAAGGACAGGAGCCAAGATCAATTTAGTTCGTAGAGCGAGATCAGCCAAAGATGGTAACTTAGTACCCCCTTGGTGATGCCTACATAAAGTGTTCAGGGACACATAAAACTCGGCTCGGCTATGGTGGGCTACATGCAGCTACTCTGCATATGAACGACCACTGAGAAAGCAGAATATGTTCGTGAATGCTCAGAATGGCTCTAATATTTCTACAAGTTGTCTATTGTTCAACGTTGAAGTACGACTCTAAGATACAATACAATGTCAGCTAATATTGCTTCAGCTAGACAGCGGCATTAGGTAGCTTTTGATATGTACAACCAAAGCGCTCAAACTTGGAGAAAGGAAGGAGTCTTGACTATTACGATTGCTAATTGGCAGGAGCTCAAATTGCGAAAGCAGTTGGCAGGCCATGGCAAACAGTCAAAGACCTTCTAGTGAAATATGAAACTCAAGGCACGCATGAAAATATACCTAGATCTGGACGTCCAAAACGTATGTCTCCAGAACAAGGCGGATGCAATAGTTGACTTTGTGAAATAAACCAAAAACTTTTAGAGCCTTAGTATGATTATTTGCTTCTATATTTATTGGTTACTAGTATTCTAATTAACAAAAAAAATCGTTAGTGTTGCCAGATCTTAGGTTATCAAAAACAATAATGGAAGTGGAGGGCCAGAAAGTGACCACCATTTTAGATTCTGATATTGCAGCAAAACGACTAGTATGGGCGATGGCTAGAAAAGATTAGAAAGAAAAGAAGATTTTTGAACAGCGATTTGGATGTAGCGTAGAAAGAGGTAAACAGCAACTTCGGTATGGGTATGGTGAGGCATATCAGCCTGAATGTGTAGTATGTACCAAAAAGGTAATAATACTTCTCTTAAATTGTCAGAGACTCGGGCCAATCTTTACAACTTACAAAGTAGAGCGGCTCAAGAGATATTATTATTATGGTCCATGGTCTGAAGTTGTTTAGAGAGTGGTTCTGCATGCGCCCACCCCTGCCGCACCCAGTTGCGTCCCGAACCAGAGTGTGAGTAAAATTGAAAACAGCAGTACCGGTACCGGTACTGAGTAATCTGGTTGGCACTATAAGTAACCCTTGGTCCAGTGGCCTAACTCCTAACGAGCCAGTACCACATCACAAATCTACCTTGGTACCTCCCAACGATATTATATTACCAGCATAAAGAGTGAAACGTTCCACGCATAACCTCAGCAAGGTCCCACCCGGACAAGTCATGGGGAATGTACTTGGGTGTAATGTTACACTCAAACCTTGCTATACTGGACCCCGGTATAGCGGATACCATGGTATCCGGACAGCTCAAGCCAAAGTTTGCCAGTTCTAGCAATTTAGGTTAGGCGACTACTTGCTATAATACTGGAAAGGGGTTACAGGGATTGTTACTGGGCTAATCCAGGTAAATGTAATTGCTATAACAGAATGGTAAGGCCACAGAACAGCGCAATAGCAATGGAAAAAGAGTACAAAATAGTTTCCAAACCGTCCCACTACTAGTATTTACAGCTAGCCATCGGTCCTTATCCTTCAATATGTCGCTTATAGTAGACGGTGCCATAGGCCTACCATCTGTCGCGGAAACAGAGCACCAAACTCTTTATAAGTCATGCTGCATACCGCGGAATTTGTCTTTTCACACAAATCCTATTCCGCTCCAGATTGCTCAACCCCTTCCTCTTGTTTGGTAGCATTGAGAAATCCGATATATATTGATAGAATACCGTATAAGCAGTCAACGGTTGAGTACGAGTATATCTAGGTATACAATCTCTGGAAGCACTCAAGTTTTATCCTTTTATCCCGCCTAGAACCACGCTATTTGCTATACCGGATTTTAGCTATACCAGACAAATTACAAATTTATACAGGCTATTTCAAGCCGTTATTCTACGCTCCGCTCTCTGGATAATCTCTCACTGTCGGATAAAATGAAGGCACATCGCTCAGCATTATGGGGGAATACTGAGACGGCAGGATAGGAAATAACTGGAGATCGCTTGCGGGACAGATTCGCACTATGCCTGACCAACTTCGTGCTGTTATTGCAGCTGGTGGTGCAGCGACACCATATTATTGATGTGCCGTATAAAAATACCTATAGGTAGTTGGCATATGTTTGTTACTAGTGAGTTCGCCAGACCAGTTTCTCGTGCCAAAGCTACGCCAGATGTAGACTAACCTACCCCAGGTACCGTATAGTCTGGTTGGCACAACACCCTCGTAGGTACCGTACTGTATCTCATTAAATAACCAGACTATCATTAAATATGACTCACCACCACCAAGGGTAGTTAGACCCCACCAGGGTACATGGGTACCTACATTAACGAAGCCAGACATCTGTCGCGTCGCGGATCTTGGAACTGTCAATGCTTGTCTGATTTAAAATGCTGACATTTGTGCCGGAAACCAAAATCAGTAAAATCGTGAACAAGGGGGGAATTTACACAGCACATACTTAGGAAGCCAATTGCCTCAAGAAAACCGTATTTTTGTGCTATAATGTAGTCAAGGTTACCAATGTGGAGGATGGGAGATATATAAGAAGTGGTGAGAAAGCCTCATTAGGATGTATAGCTGGATGGCTGCTCACCCCATGAAGAAAACAGTCGTCGAGGCCATTCGACAAGTATTTAGATCCGATCAAAGATTCCCACGGCCATCCGTTGCTTATCATGATAACCGCATTTCCTTTGACACAATTGCAGGAGATCTCAAGCGAGGGAGACGCGACTGAAATACACCTAACGTCAGTGTTCCTGCAGAGCCGAAATATTAAAACCCAATTTGTCGCAGATTCCGAACGCGCTACCGTACCCTACCCTGTTACAGCTCGGTTAAACTCCATTCGAGACCCTGCCACCGCCGTTAGGTACATCTCAAATTGGGCAACATGGTATATCGTGAGTCACGGAAAAGATGGCACTGGGCTGTATACAGAACGACGTTGATGACCCCGGCTATATCGGTTTTAAGTGAGGGATGTAGTGTTGTCTCTTTTCTTCTCCTTTTTTTTTTTTTTTAAGTCTATACGTCTATGCAGCGTAATGCTATGAGATGGTCCCGTTCCCTCGTCTTAAAAGACTGGTAATACCCAAGATACAACGGGCTCCACAAACGTCCAGCCTCCGTTGTCTTTTGATAGGTATTTCGTTAAAGCTGTCTTTGATATTTTTCTTTTCGCCCAAATGGTGGGACGCTAGGCCGCGCTTAAACACAGCCCCGGACATTTTCGCAATTTCCCCGATGCTGGTGAGTGGGGTAAAACGGTCTGGTAAATGAAATCTAGGAAAAACAGTCACCTGGATATTAGTGTGCACTATGAGGGCCTGTACGACCTCAAATGACGCCCCAGGAGAGATTGAAGATGAGTACAATTCATACATCCCTAAAGTACACCGCTCATTAGTGTCCTGTGCCTGAAGCAGCCATTGTGTCCCAGTTAGGTCTTATATATATATATTATCAGCCTCATCACCTATCAAGACCATTCTTTTCTTATCGACGGCTCGAACCCTCGCACTCCCTCTAGGGCCAACGTCAAGTCACTCTTTCAAGTAGAACCACAAGCAGCTGCGTCGAGCCTGCCATTGTTCGTCCATTCTTTCGTTTCGTATTTTCTTCAGGAGGTTTCCTCTATTTATTTGAGAATCATGAGGTGGACAAAAATTTCCTCTTTTGGCGTTGTGGCCATTTCCGCTTTCAGCACTCTCGCCTCTGCAGCCTGGAATTTGTCCACGAACAACAATGTTGCTTTGTACTGGGGCCAGAACACGTTTAGTGCAATTAGCAATGACATAGCAAAACAACAGAAAGATTTGCTCTATTATTGCAAACAACCCGATGTCGATGTACGTTTTTAGCCTGAGGTAGAAAATCCGATAGGACTGGTCGCTGATAAACATTGAAATAGCTCATCCCAATCGCTTTCCTTAATAAATGGGGGCCAGACGGTGGAAACCCTCTGGTGAACTTCGCTAATGCTTGTACTGGTAAGAACTATTTAGAAGGATAATATTTGAATAATCCATACTTTTTTTTGTTGTAGTCTATACCCTCGATCGACCTAAGGTCATGACGGGGCAAAATAATCCATACTAATAATATGCGTGTAGGATGGCAGATGTTCGTTGGAACAGATCTGTTGTATTGCCCAACAATTAGGTAAATTAAGAGTCTCAGAATTGTGAAACACTCACTAACAATGCATAGTCGAGACATCATTACATGCCAGAAAACTTATAATAAGAAGATCCTCATCTCTCTTGGTGGAGGTACGCATGGATACGGTGGAATCACCAACGGGACTGATGCAAAGTTGTTCGCCGAGAAAGTGTGGGCCATGTTCGGAAACAAATGGCACTACTTCCGCCCCTTTGGTGAAGCCATAGTTGATGGATTCGACCTCGACCTTGAGAATGGTCCAGCAGCCGGCTATGAGAACATTGCCTACCGCCTCCGACAACTCATGAACGACGACAAAACAAAGACCGGGAAGGAATGGATTCTCACCGGGGCCCCACAATGTCCTCATCCTGATGCCATGCTCGATGTTGCCTTGAAAAACATTGTCTTCGATGCGATCTTTGTCCAATTTTATAACAACCCCTCTTGTCAGGCCTCCAATTGGGTACTCGGAAAGGATCAAATGACCAATTCAGGGTTCAACTTCGCCATATGGGACGCTTATGCCAAAAAATCAAAGAATCCGAAGATGAAGGTCTTCCTAGCCCTTCCCCTGGCTGGACAGATAGCGCCTGGTTATGTGAGCAGGAGCGTCGCGGCAAGCATCATTGGCGATCTCAAGAGATATACCAACTTTGGAGGTTTCGCAGCATGGGATGCATCCCTTACGGATCTAAATAGTGGCTATATTTCTCACTTGAAGAAAGCCTTGAAGACCCAACCTATTCCAGTGCTCCCCAAAGTCGTTAAGCGGAAAGCGGATTTTGCCATCCACGGTCATAGCCACCATCATAGCCACCACAAGAAGCATCTTTGAGGGCAGCTCACAACAGTGAGGCAGGCTAGGCATGTACATAATAAGGAGTTAAAGGGAGTGTCGGAACGGAGAGTTGACAGAAGGGACTTTGAGGATTTGTCATAATACAAATTAGCGAACCTCATGACCCGGGATACAATGCCAACGAAGTTACACCATGAATAGTAGTAGTTATCTTGATTCTTCAATACATTGACTTGGTATCCAGAGAGGGCAAATTGAGGTTGTTTCGACCCATACAGCAATGCTGCCCACCCGGCAATGGGCCGCTATAGCTGGGTGAGGCAGACCCATTCACTAAACTCACGATAGTTCACCGTCGCATGTTCAGTCTCACGAAATGTTCTATATACGTTGCATACAAAACAATTATCACCATCGACGTTGCATATAAAACAATGACTGCACCCTCAAATAAACAATCCCAAAATACGAGCGAAATTCACACCAGCAAACAAAAAAAAAAATAAAATGCAACGGGCCAAAAAAAAAATTTAAAAAAACAAAAAAAAGAGTAAAATGCGATGAGATAAACAGAAAGAAAAGTAAAAAAAAAAAAAAAAACGGTCTGATCATTGAGCTTGTGCTTATGGTCTGACCTGCTTTGGTGGAGAGTAATGGCTGAATAGAGCTAAAACAGAGTGAATAACTTATTCTCATTTGGCTACTATTGCTTTTGCCCCCTTACCATGGAGGGTTAGACATAAATTTATATTCGGGAAGTAATCGTCATACCGCTCTCATTCGCAAACTGGGTGCGATTCTGCCCATGTAAGGAACGCAGGATGAATCTCATTGGGAATAGCAGTGGGTATAGACATAAGTAGGCTCGTCACAAAGTACATTATGAAGGCTTGCTTATTTAACAGAAGGTAGCAAAACCGGAGGATAAACGGAGGTGCGGCTGGTTCGCGCTGCCACTTCCGCCCCCCTGGCACCCCCCCGGCACCCCCCCTTTTGGAATTTACTCCTATTCTTTATACATATCTTCTTTTCCCTCCCCGGTATGTGCAATCGGAAATAGGCTTGAGCTGGCTGCACTGTCATAGAAGGAAGTAAATGTAGTATAAGGCAAAGAAGACTTCCGTATTAGCGAATTCAGGGTAAACATGGTTGTGGTGGATATAAAGCTAGGGTTGCATAGAACCCTAGCATTAGTCCAGGGTTATGCAATACTAGCTTTATTGTTGCATATTCACCACACCTATGTAGTCTGGTTACACCCATGTTTACTCTGGATTCGCCAATACGGAAGTCTTGTTTGCCTTATTTGCAATATTCGCCCCTTCCCTAGCTGTATGTTCAACCCGCCATATCCTTCAATGAATTGCGGCCCCAAGTCCACATCTAGGTAATTGTACGGTGAGTGCCTGTAATCGTCTACATGATATAGACATGCTGGACCTTGACCTGTAAGGGCTATTTATTGTAAAAGAAGGGCAAGCATACTTGAACAAACCCATATTTTCCTCGAGCTCCAGCACAGTGACCAGGTCTCAATGAAAAGCAAATACAACATTCACAGCTCGCGTCGTGGCACTTGGAGGCAGTGTAATACCAAGGCCACAGTGGATTAAACCAATAGGTAAAGACCCAGGGAGCCCAATCCTCTTGACAAAAATAAGATTAATCAACAAAAGTCTCGCATGGAGACATTTCAGAGATTAAACTGAAAAGAACAGATACTACACTTGATCTAAGCCAAAAGGCAAAGAGAGTGAGGAGAGAAGAGATATAGCTTTTGCGCCAAGCCCGCTGCGGTGTGATTGCGACAAGCGTCACGTGTTAGGTACGTTTGATGCATTGCTTGTATTTCCCAACCTAACTATGATTTCCATACCCAGATCCCTGGCGCGAGAGTTACCGGTAAAGAGTAAAGTTGTATCGGCCGTGGGCTTGCACAAGGCTTGGTATCGGGCAGACAACTCGCGCGGTTGTTTTGCCTTAGTCTGGTTGTAACCGCTAGGACAAAACGTGATCGCTGGTGCCAGGTTTGCATTTAGTGCTAGCCAGACTAGTTTGCATTGCTGTACTGCTGGTGCCGAGACTACCTGGTTCCGTAATACCCCTAGCCTCGTAGTAACCAGTCTGTTGTCTCTTGGGATTTGCGACGTCACGAACGCTACAAATTTGAATATATTAACCTGGGTACGAGGCTAGTAATACCCTTCCTTTTGTCCTAGCGCTCTCTCACGGAATCGAACTTGTGCTCATGTGCACCGGGCTCATAACCTGTTGGAGAGTTGTAACCGCTAGGACAAAACGTGATCACTGGGTGCCAGGTTTGCCTAGACACCGATAGTTATATTGTATTGTACGCTCACATAGATGATTTCCTCAAGGCCTCGAAATCCAGTTTATGGACATGCCCCAAGCGGCCGGCCCCAGGGGTCGACAAACGCGAGAGCCCTGCCAGCGGAGCTCACAATGAGTTGCCAGTGCTGTTTCAAATATACCCCCGGCTGTTGTAGCTTTGGATCGTTTTTTCCTTTAGTTTGAAGGTAGGATTAGTTTCGGCAGTATGAAGACGAAGATCCAGCATTCATGTACTAGCCGTCCTGGAAATATCACTCCACGATCCTCTTCGCACGCGGGAATCGTTGGCTTTTTTGTTAGAGAGTCCGGGCCGTGCCCAGATGCTCGGGAATTCCTTGGTTTCACTGCTGTGGCGCGTCCTCTACCCAATAGCTACCTTGCTATTTTCCTTCTACACTATTCCCATTTCTTTCGTATCTTCTTTTCTCCCCTGGATCTTTTGGTGGAGGACTGGCAGGAGGGAACTAGGGGCAGATACTCATCTAGGATCCCTAGTCTAAGACCCCCTCCGCCTTTCCCCCCCCTTTCTAATACCTGGCAAAATACCCAGTTTGGTGCATTGATTTATTGATTTACGACAACAAATCCAAACATACCGCACACTTTTGAGCGTTGAACGCAATGGTTACTCCCTGTAGGAAGAACTCTTGGGCAGCAGGTTCAACTCTTTTGGACTCAACCTCGGGCGCGGGTATCGATGATGGCCGGCATTTCCGGGCCGATACACCGTTGAAAGATACTCTGGCTTCATCGGGCAGCCCAGCAGGGGCATCATATTTGCTGCTCCTAGTCACGAGTATTGTGCTGTCGCCGGTGCACTATGTTCGGCATATATACCGTTATGTATCGCGGTATGTGACCGCGGGAGGGCGCCGGTTCAGAAGGGCACTTGAACCAGCATTCGGGCGTATATCGGCGGACTACCAGACCATCCCAATGTCGCCCGTGCTGGGGAAATGGAATGCAAGTCGGGGAAGCGCACACTCCATTTTGGTAATTTGCACGCTTGTTTTTGTTTTCGTTATTTACCGAATATTCGGTGGAATGTCTGGTGCCCAACCTGCGCGCTATGTACAGGGTCAAACATACCCAGTGGACACCTCTGACCCAGAGCATCACATGATATATCACATGGAAGGGATGAACCCCGAACTCGAACTCACCCCATACAGGCAGGGCCGAGCGGATATCTTCCGAATGAATTTCACTCACCCAAACGAGTCACCAATGCCCTTGTACAGGTACATATCTGCCCTCAAAGAAGGCTACGAGGGTAGAACATTCATTTATGAGTCTGTACCGCTCAAAAATACAAAGGTTGTTTTCAAGTATTTTTTCACAACGATTAGGTCGCAGCCTGTTCCTCGGGACATCAGGTCGAAGGTGTTGTCTGAGTCAAGGGCTTTGAATAGGATAATCACAGGAGAGAGTGACTGGACGAGTGGGATGAGTGTGCTTGTAGAGGATAGGAATTTGTGGGGATGGTCACCAAAGGGATCAGGTGGGAAGGTTTCGAAGTATGATACGGTGTGGCGGAATCATCGGATGGAGTGGCCGGTTGAGGTTGCGGCGAGTCTGAGGCAGTGGACACCTTTCAGGGAGGTAGTTGAACGACTACTAGTAGAGAGGGGAATGAACTGCACAGCAATAAATAATAAGAAAATTGAAAGGTGGTCGATAGAGGAGGAACAGGAGGAAGGGGAGTTGATCAAGGTGCTGGATGTATTTTACTTACCGGACTTTGAGATTACGGAGGTAGATGTTGAGGATAAACCAAGGAAGAAGGCACTCACAGGAAATTCGAAACGGAAGCGATCCCAGCTAAAACAACAGACAGGGAAAGATGCTGCGAGAGAGACGTGGTTGGAGAGTATGGCGCTAAAGGAAGTTACTGAACTGGTAGAGGAAATGAAGATCGAGGAGCTGACGGAGGTAAACGAGAATCCTGATATCACACCCTCCGGACAGAAAAAGGTGAAAAAGATCCTCAGGAACCTGAGCACAGATGTTGAGTCTTGGGGAATAGTCTTGCCGCTCTTGGATGGTGGTGATGTAAGGTTGATTCACCCCATTGTGCAGAACAACCATTAACAGCTCTAGGCGAACCATCTTCTCGGGGTCTTACCCTTGATTGGGCTCTCACCGGCGGACCTAGATTGGCTCTACCGCCCACTATTTTCACACGGTGTCCTTAAAGCCCTCACTCGAATGCACCACACCAAAGAAGACACGCATGACCGCAACCAATTCCAATGGCTGCTCGTCCAAGGCAAGTGGTACAGCGAACGGGGTACCTCCCAGTTTACCGACGACAATAAGCAGCACCACGGAATCCCCCGGGCTAGACGCCCTCAACGAATTGACGACAATGCCCAAGGGTACTGCCATGAGGACATCAAACTTGACAACATCTTCATCCGCCGCGTCGCTGCTGAGAAGAAGCCCACCATCGAAACCACTATTTCCGACGCCGATGCTGCACCGCACCAGTTCAGGAAACCGGAGGACTACCTAGCAGTCATGAAAAATGAAAAGGCACACCCAACCTTGGAACCTCCCCGTGGACCGAGACACTATTTTGTACTCTCTGACCTTTGCCAAACTCGCCCCCTGCATCACATCTATCACATACGCAATAATTGGCGAGATTGCCGGCTTGTCGATATGGACCGCGCGTGGAGAAGTTACCTCCAGCTCTTGCGCATGGGAAGTCGAACTAGGCGCGACCGCAACGGCGGGGAAAGCCCAACGAAGCGATTTGACAAGGTGTTTCTAAAGTGGCAGGATGCGTTTAAGGGTAATAACGGACTCTTACCATTCCGGCCCCAGAATGCGAAAACCACCCCTTCCAACCTACAATCACGCACAGAACCAGCCGAAGCAGAAGAATACATCTCGGCCTATTTCACCTGGCTTGCAACCCCGCAAATCCCGTCTTCATTTTTCCTCCCTCAAAACATTACTGAATCGCAATCCGCGCACGGTATCTCCGCAGCTGACTTTTGGACCGCTGAGTTGCCGCTCACACGAAAGATCTCCATTATGGGTTCTCCGGTCAGGGAGATGTCCCGGAGCCAGGTGTTCAGTGTTATTGATGGGGTGAGGGGGGAAGTTGAGTTAATTCAGGAGAAGAAAAAGGGTGGGAGGCCGGTTAGTATCCCAAGGTGGTATTATGAATTTTTTGGGGGGAAGACGATGAGGCCAGGGGGCGGGGGAGACGGTGGGGTGGAGGAGACGGAAGAGGAGAGGTTGGTGGGGAAGTGGACACAGGTGTTTGGGGAGAAGTTGATGGGGATGTGATTTTTTTGGAGATGAATGTACTGAATTTCTTGGCATTTGAAGCAGGGTGTTTCAGGGTGCCTTTTGGTTATATAATCTGTAAAACTTGATGTTTACCGTATCATACGTATTGTGTATGCTTTTGCAATGTACTACATAGAAATTATATAGCCTAATTATTGCGAAATTCACATCCTGAAGGTCCAAATCCTTTGGTGTATTCGGCTTATCATACACAAAACAAGGTATTGGATCCGCTAGCCATTAATATGGTAGCTACAGATCTTGCTCAATCTCTCGTTATTGTTGATGAATATAGGTCAGAGGTAAGGACAAACACACAAGTCAGAACCAACGGAATTCCAATTCTAAAAGTATTTATTCAAAGCCAAGCAAATGGTATATGGTAGGGTATTTCTCATGAACGGAGGAGCTGGACATTATCTATGTTGGGGGGTAATTGTATAACGGTTAGGTTATTAGGTAGCCCCAGTAGTTTGTTGTTATATTGGGATCACGCGTTTTAATATATATTTTTTTTTTTTTCCCGTTCCCCTTCCCTTGAGCATTTCTCTGGGTTCCTCATCACTTTAGAGGCACATTGGTTGGAAATGTTTTACATATCAGCATGCTTCAATATCTGAAGGGTAATTTCTAGCTTGGGGGTCAACGTCACACATTCCAGCGCCGGAAAAAAAGAAAAAAAAAATACAGGATACGGGTAGGGCGAAAAAAAAAAAAGGTGGGGGGGGGAAGCTCTTCTGGGGGCTATTTACCTAGGAGGTCAAGCTCCTGTGAGTGTGTATGTATTCGGGTCTTTTATTCATACAAAAGAGAGAAGAAAAGGGGAGCAGAAGAAAAAAATAAATAAAAATAAAAAAGTTTGTTGCTGCACCAAATGGGGGTTACATATAGCTAACGCTATGGTTTGGCACAAACAAGTTTTCTCGTAGAGACTAACGCTATAGAGTAGTCGGTTCTCGAATAGGTAAGGTAGTTTTGCTCATAAGTTTGTGGGACCTTTACTAGTTTAAAATTCACCCACAACCCTTTATTTAACTTATAACAGCTGATGTAGGATAGAAACCCTTTTGAAATTCTAGGATTTTTTAGAAAGCAGACTAACTATATACAGTACAGTTCAATTAGCAAAAAAATTCATGCCTGCATAAAATGCATAGAATATCATATTCCTGAACCAATTACAAAATCCTCCAATATGCAACGTTTGGCCGGGGAGGGTATGAATTTTTTTTGCCACCTAGCTGTACTACGGAAACAGAAACGAATAATGAGGATATGATTAAGCAAAAATAAATCCCAGCATTTTTTTTTTTTTTTTTTGTTAATACATACTGTATAATCCTTTCCTCGACCAAACCCCACGCCCTCTCATATATACAAATCTGCACTCCATACTATCAACATTAATCAAATAATTCCACAGCACTAACTAGATATGTACGAGTGAGATCTTTGCATCCGAAAAGATTTCACATCTACAGCAATCTCATCACCACAAAATATACCCAGTACCATACCGTCCTGACTCCGCCGCATAAGGCGGCCCCAAGCAGCACAACACATTTCCCCTCACCTTTGATAGGCAGGAGGCAGCTGGGCAGGTATTCTTCTTTGACCTCATCTCAGTGTTCCCACCTACATACAAGAATAGGAAGAATGGGCTGTGTAATGATTTAGCACAAACTTTGAAGGATCTCAATCCAATATTCTTAGCGGTTTCCGGGAAGAAATAACGTGGAGGGCATTAGTATCAATACCCGTTGACAATGGAATAAAAAATATTGGTCCATTGATCGATAGACCCGGATGGCCAGGAACCTGGGGATACTACAACTCCGATGGTCTAGGGTACCTGGGGTTCCTAGAGATCTCGAAATGGAACCTCTCTTGACCATCTTTGCCGATTACTCTCTCGAAGTTTCTGGCTGCCAACACGGTTCCGAAGGAATGAGGTGGAGCCCTACATCCAAGAAGCTCTTGACCAGTTGGAATATGCCATAAGAGACGCAAGGACGATGTACTGGGAAAGAAGCGTGCTGAACATGGCCACCCAGAGCCATATAGCATCAAGTATGTTGAAATCGGTAACAAGGATTGGTTTAGTGATAGTTATTACTGGCCATTCCCGATGTTCCTGGAGGCATTACGAGAATATCAAGAACATTGTTCATAGAGGGCATCTGACTGCTAATATGACCTCTTCCCGTAATCATGAATCCATTTATATATATAACATATATATTCAACTCGTTCAACACAATTAGACATGAAAAATGCGGCATATGCCAAAGAAAAAAAAAATGCTATACCGGTACGCCAACAAAAAAAAAAAAAAAAACCAGGGTATGCCCGCCAATATACAGAACTTTAAATACATCTAATACTCATCCAACCTTATAAATCCGCACTTTCCAAACGCAACTCCACTTATCATGCTCATGGTCCGAATCGATAAGTATCTACCGCGGGGATTCGAACGTGACTCATTGCTGACGGTATGGTTAGTGCAATAACTCCAGGGTTGGCAGTGGGAACTTGCGGATGTGCGTCGCATGAGAATATTGTTTGTGTCCCTGGTAACGCAAACTTTGGAGCTACAGGCGGCGGCCAGTTTGGGTCTGAATTTGGCCTCAATATTGCCGCGGCTGGCGTTGCAAACGTGCCCCCATGTCTTTCCGATCTGAAGCTATTGGGATAGTATGGTTGTTGAAAGTTGAGGCCTCCAGTAGTAGCACCACCGAGATACTGGCTTGAATAATTCGACTCCATCCTCCTCTCTTCAAATTCCCTCACTACACCATTCCACCCTGGGGGAAATTGCAGCCCTAAATTATCCACCTCATGCAGGACTTCCCAGTTCATATATTCCACACCCATGGTATTCATCCAGAACTCGAGGTCCTCCGGCCCCGTATATCCATCCATGAAGCGGCGGATTGTAGACCTATATTGGGGTGTGTTGTTAATAAGCTGGAAAAGGATATTATCAAGGCTGCACGTAATTTGCTCGAGTGGGTTCTCCACCGGCCAGCCACGTTGATGGGATGGTGCAGAATGCCATCCGTTGTCGGAGCTAGATGAATCATCTGCGTCGTAGTCGTCATAGTTGTTATTGCCGATCACCTCGAGGTTACCGGGTAGCGTGGATTGACGGAAGGGATTGATGAAAGGGGTTGAGTGACGCCCTCTACCACGATCTCGGCTTTGGGCATGCCCGCGTCCGTTGAACCCGCCGTGTGGAGGTGCGGACTGCCAGTGTGGTTCCTGCGTGCTACTGAAGTTACCACGCCCGCCACGCCCGCCACGCCCGCCACGCCCGCCATGCCCACCCCGCCCGCCATGCCCACCCCGCCCATCACGGCCACGGCCATGCCCTCCTTGATTGGAATTAACGCTTTGGGAAGGGTGGCTTTTATTGTTGTATCCGTTTCGATGCTGTCCTTGGTGTTGATTTTTGTAGTGTTTTTGGATTCCATTACCAGTTTCCCGACCATTTCTTTGGTTAGCATTACCCTCCCTTCCGCCTCCTTGCGTATCACCATGATTAGGTTTCTGATATCTATGTTGTTTCTGTTCCCAACCTCGACTTGAGGGGCCGCCCCGACCCCGGGATTTCTTTCCGCTACCATCACCACCGCGGGGATATGATGTGCTGTGAAAACTATTATTAACCATCTTGTAAGTTCTGAACTGCAGTATAAGAGAAAGGATCCAGTCCTAGAGCAGTTCGGTTACAGGTGACGTTCTGTCAACTTCCTGCGGCTGCCTTGGGAGAATGTCAGTGTTGCTTAGATGTAAGAAGAAACAAAAAGGCCTAGAGTCGTTTTGTGTTTCGATGTTGTTCTTGGGGGAACCACCTGCAAATATAAGTCAACCTGTGCAGTCACTGAATTTCAATATATTAGTCAAGGGTTCTTGCGAAGTTTTCACGTTCCGGGATATCTAATGCGTCAATCACACAGTTAAAATTTGGCCCATAGAAATATCGAATGTTGATGTAGAATAGGTGATAAATAATTTAACAAATGCTAATTATTATGGTGTATATGTATCTGGAAACGATGGTGAAGATTGCTTTGTAGGGATAAAGATACACAGGCAGGTTTCGTTCCAACTAGCCGTAACAAGGTATATTGCCTTGTTGTCTTTATAAGACGTGATGTCTAGGACTTTTAGGCAAAGGGGAACCAAAGTGGGGGTGGGGGTGGGAGGGAGGATCTACAGCCCAGGAAAAGGAGCATGGATTCTATGGATACTTATCTATCTAGAGTTTCGTTTCAGACAATCTGTCACAGCACAAAGAACGCCACACCTTGAATTATTCTGGGCCAAACAAACACTTTTATCACACCCAACCCCAAGCGTAACTCCTTCGGGCGCTGGGGGTTCTGATTGGCCAGCCAAAGCGCCCCTGAGACACCAGGAGGAGACAAAGAGATTGTTGAGAGTCTGGCCGTCAGCGCTATTGCAAACAGTATGTAGACGACCATCACCATTTCCCTCATCAAGCACAAAAAACTAGTACTGTAGCCGTTGGGCAACGGACTTAAATACGATTTGGATGCCGTGCCGGTGTCGCTCCTACCTCTAGCAAGTTACTTAAGCCCAAGCCTTCGTGCCGGGCCTGGGGCGGGCGGGGGCCCGCGACTGGTACGAAAACAGGTACATGCCAGAGGGCCTACTATGTAGCAAGAGCACGCTGGAGGGTGTATATATAGGGCAGCATCCACCAGGCCACCAGTTCCTATAGCGCCCTAACTACGCCCAGAAACACCCATCATACCATGGCCGTGGCTTGGAAGTGGCCTCTTGCCTGAATCACACTACTTTATCTTGTGCCCATGACCGTAGGTATACGGTAGGCCTAGACATCTATTTAGGCGCGTAGCGCAAAAGAGTACTGTACTTGGATATAAACGATTCAAGTTGAGCTCTAGTAAATTGATCCGTAGACCCCTTGTTAATTCCTTCATAATTCGCTTTATATAGTTAAGCATACGTCATTTGCGTGAAAGTTCCACGTATATGTATAAACTAATACAATACAACTTCTAGTTTGGTAATGCGTCTTCAAGTTTCCCAAGCCATATGAAGTTATTCCACCAAAATCCCTGCTGCGCTAGACTTCAAATATAACCACCTCAAATTCAAGAATTCGTTTAAAATGCCTCCTGAATTCCAGAACCAAGTTAAATATTGGACATTTAATAACTCCCTCCTTCTCTTTGCCAAACCCTGCGCCGATTAAATGGCATTCTTAATTTCATGTCTGTTCACTTGCCTCTCTGCAAGCTCAACACATCCTTATCTGTCAAGGCTCCCTCCGCTTGCTTTAGGGTCTGCTGACAAAGATTTGCCAGTTCTTTCGTCCTAATTTATAGATCCAACTCACTAAATATCAAAGCTATGTGAATTCGAGATCTAAATGCGTCCTCGAATGATACCACACTATTAGTGGTAAGGATGATGATGCCTTTGTAATACTCCAAGACCTTGAGGAAAACAGAGACACTAGCATTGGGTCCGATTTCGTGAAACCTGGGAGTTTCCATAAAAATATCTGCTTCGTCAAGTACAACAGAGTTCCAGCGAGCAGCGAGAGCAAATATACGGGTAAGGTCACTTTCCAGCTGGCATGACATAGTTCCAAGTTCACCAGCGAAATTTCGTATAGGGTGACTTCGTGTATGCAGACAGTAACTCCGGGTGGACACCCTCCGCTGATACTTCGGAAATATTCGTTTTGCAAGCGATAATCGCCTGGCCCAATTTGCCGAAGCCATCCATTGAGAATGCGGCATCTCTCGACATGGAGGTAAAGTTAGGTTGCCATGCGTATGGTGATGTAAATCTAGGACATTATTTGGTTGCTTTTTTGTCCTAAATAAGTATTAACACGGGTTTAATTAGGCTGCTGTCACTTCAACACGTAGATTGTGACTTCACGGAGTGGATAACGAGTGGCCGAAGATGTCAGTGACGACAATCCACGAAGCTGCTATCCCTTACCCTGAACTCAGTCACGCTGCAACCAAGATATAGTTACCAGCCTCGCATCACGAAACGATATTTGCATCGCCAGCTAGATTGAGGGGTAATGCATATGATAGCCAGCCTGTTGACCTCATATATGCTAAGAGCTCAAATAGGTTTGCGCATGGTTTGTAAGTGATGATATCCATGCACTTCGGACTTATTTTGCTGGGACCTACGAAGATTGTGCCAGGCTCAGGGAGGGGCTTCGCCAGCCATCTTCAGCCGATTTCCCCGTAGTGAGTGATTTCTCGGTCTGTGTCTTTCGTTGCGTGGGTGACCAGCAGTATTAAACTATGTAGTCTCTAAAACTATGTGGGTACGTACTGTATGTACTCCGTACTAGGCTACGTAATTGCTGCGTCAGCAAAGGCTATGAAGGGCATTTAAAGGTTTTCTCTACACATATCCGTTGCTCGCTTCCCTCTACTGCATAAACAAACTACCCCGACACCCACCACAAACAAAACATGCCCTACCATTATTCTCACTCCCTCCACCCTATTCCAAAAAATGAGCGAACCCTCATCCCCCCCACAACAAACTACCACCGCGCCAACCGTCGCCCCGGTACTCTCCACCCACGAAGACCCCTCCTTCTTCACCCTCCCCCCACCACCACCACCACCCGCCTACGCCCCAAAAACCCACGCCGAGCTCCGCAGCTTCTTCGAGATCGACCGCACTATCACCGAGTTACGATGCGGAGGATGGAGCTGGATCGCACTACAGTTCCCCGATGAACTTCTCCAGCTAGGCGCAACCCGGGTGTATTAAATGCCCCAGCAGAAGGGCCGTCAGAAGGAGAAGATACCGAGAGGACTACTCAGAGGGTGGAGAAGAAACTCTACATCCTGGCCGACACTAGCTACAGCTCCTGCTGCGCCGACGAAATCGCCGCAGAACACGTCTCCGCAGATGTACTAGTGCATTACGGCCGGGCGTGTCTCTCCCCGACAGCTCGCCTGCCTGTGATATACGTCTTTACACACCCTCCCCTTTCACAACAAAGCGTCCTCGACACATTTACGACGTTATACCCAGATAGGACGGAGAAGGTCGTGGTCATGGCGGATGTGACATATACGTCCCACCTGCACCCAATAGTGAAGAAACTAAGAGAGGAATCCGGGTATACCCAAATCTGGGAAGCGGAGGTAATTCACGATCCATCTGCGCTGTTGCCGAATCGGACCTTGCCCTCGGAGTGTGTGTCTGGTGCAAGCCATTCTGCAGAGGAGAAGGCTGAGATGGCGAGGATACTGCGGGAGGAATGGACGTTGTTCCATATTAGCACTCCAATGACTAGTTTGCTCCTTGTTCTTGCCTCAAGGGTCGGGAAGGTGCATATCTTCCCTACGGATAGAGATCCGACCGTCTCAGCCATAAGCACTGCCCCACTAGCGACGATGCCGCTCCTTCGCCGCAGGTATGCACTATTAACTCAACTTCGTGCTGCGTCAATAATCGGGATTCTTGTCTCTACCTTATCCGTAAATAACTATCTTCCACTAATTTCCCTCCTGCAACGCCTAATTCGGAGTAAAGGCAAAAAGAGCTATATGGTCGTTGTGGGCAAGGTGAATCAGGAGAAGTTGGCGAATTTTAGTGAGGTAGAGGGGTGGGTGGGGGTGGGGTGTTGGGAACAGGGGGTTGTGGGGGGCGCGCTGGAGAGGGGGGATGGGGGAAGGGGGTTTTGGAGAGGGGTGGTGACGCCGTGGGAGTGTGGGGTTGCGTTGGAGGGAATGGGGGATCGTGAGGGAGAGGGTGTCGAGGCAGGAAGGGGGAGGTTGTGGGAATGGAATGGAGAGTGGATCACGGATTTTGATACATTACTAAAGAGGGATCCGACAGGCGGTGAAACTGCGCATGAATCCACGCAGAAACAAAATCCAGAGGAAGAAGGTAACTACGATTCAACCCCCGGTACAAGTCCCGCCGACGACGAAGATCCCTCCAACCCGCTCTCCCACATCCCCGAGTCCCTCCCCCCCGACTTCGACCTCCGCACAGGCAGATACTCATCCACTTCTCGCCCCCTCGCACATCTCCCTATTGCATCTACGACCACTACAACCACTGCAACAAATCCAGCCTCTTCCGCCCTGACGGAGAAAAATAAACACACACACCTCTTAGCCCCTACAGGCGGGGTACTCAGTCCAGCTGCGGAGTTCCTAAAGGAGAAACGGACCTGGAGAGGGTTGGTGGTTGGGTATGAAGATGAAGACTGGACTGGTGAGAGTGGGGTTGGAGGTGAGGGCGCGCAGATGGAAGTTGGCAGGAGCGGGGTTGCAAGGGGGTATAACTTGGGTTGGGAAGGCGAGAGGCGGTGAGCGCCCACTGGGTAGGGATGTAAATAATCATTTTATGCTGCAGTTTATTTCATTTTATTGGATAATACCATACAGGTAGATTAAAAATACACACCATGGACATTTCCTCTTCCTTATCAAAGAATGCAATCCCCCCAATTATAGCTAGCGCTTCTCCCCACCTCTCGGCCTCCTCACCACAACGACTACCTCTCGTGGGTGGGGCGTTGTTTGTTGGGCTGGAGGGGTAGGATGGGAGGTCGTCGACCACGGGCGGCGAGAATGTTCGATTGTGGAAGTGTTGTCGGGAGGTGAGGAGGGTGGTGAGGTGAGAGGCGAGGAGGGAGGAGGTGGTGGTGGTGAGGAGGGGAGCGTAGAGGCGGGGAGGCGTCCGCGTTGAGGCTCCGCTCAAAGATGTATTTGCTAATTGTTGGATGGAGGGCCGAGAGTTGCAACTTTATGTGCCTGCCCCATGTGCCGGCGATCTGCCCGAGATCTGGCGATTGCCCGAGGTCTAGCGATGTGCCCGAGACCTGGCCCGCCAGTCTTGTCGATATGTCTCTAGGGCAGGCGGATGCGAATGTATTTTCAGTTGAGTGACTGAATACTCCAATTGATGATGCCCATTGCTATATATAAATCATGCAATAAAACACAAAAATAAAAACATAAATCCAATTCCACCCCTCACGCCTCCCCCGACGGGTCCTTGATCACCGCGTCTACCTTCCCCTTGCCCTCCACCCCCTTCCAATATTTTGTAGGCACAAACGGCATCTTCACCACTCTTGCCTCCCTCACCTTCCCTCGAACATCCACCCCCAACACTGTCCCCACCTTATCACACCCCCTCTTCACATATCCCATCGCAATAATTTTCATCCCCAAACTAATCGCCGGCCCCCCACTTGTCACATGTCCCACCACCTCCTTCTCCCCCTTCTCCCCCTTCTCCCCAACCTTCACAATCTTCATCCCCTCCCTAGCTGGGGCCCCGCCAGTACCAAGATCAAGTCCTATCCTCTTTTTCTCCGGTGGAGTACCGTTTTTCGCTAGCTGCGCCTGAATGACACTCCCCCCGGGGAACAGCCCATCTGCTCGTCGGCGTTTATGCACGACCCACCCCAGCGAGGCTTCCACGGGGGTAATATCCTCATTCAAATCATGTCCATAGAGACACATCCCCGCCTCCAATCTCAAACTATCCCTCGCTGCCAACCCCGCCATCCTTATTCTCTCCTGCCCACCAATCCGCAGGAGCATGTTAGTAATGTAGGTGGTGGGATTATGTGCGGGAACAGTGCTACTCGCCGCCGCGGTGGGAGCTGGGCTCTCTGAATGGGGGGTTTGGGACTCGGTGATCGCTGGGCTGGGTGGGATGGAGATTTCAAACCCGTCTTCTCCAGTGTATCCCCCCCGCGCGATATGTACTGTGACTCTCTCGCCAACCCTTTCGCTCGCAGGGACGGAGGCTTTGAAACTCGTCCCGAAAATAACTTTATCTAGATCAACTCCCGCTTGTGGGGGGATGACGTGTGCGAGGTATTCCCCAAGGACATCTTTTGCTTCAGGGCCTTGCAGGGCGATAAGTCCCCAGTCCTTCAGAACCTCATGGACAACCTCTCCTTCTTCTTTGAGTGCGGACGAGTCATTCCATTTTCGTAGAGCTTCTTTGAAATAAAGTAAATCTTTTTCTCTGCATCCTGCATTCGTGACAACATAAAACTGCTGCTGTGACGCCTGCATGGTAATGATCGTATCGTCAATAATCCCCCCCGTGGGATGCGCCAGCAACACCGACAACGTACTATGAAACGGCCCCAGCGCAACCAGATCTGCCGGAGTCAATGATTCTAGAAATGCAAGGGCACCAGGACCAGAGAACATATGCTGGACCATATGCGAAACGTCGAAAATGGATGCATGTTCTCGAGTCCAATTGTGCTCAACAATGTGCGTCTGTGGGGGATACATGAGCGGCATAGAGTATTCTGCGAAGGGAACCATTTTTGCGCCTTGGGAAAGGTGGAGGGCGTTGAGCGGGGTGGTTGAGAGGGGGGCTTTGCTAACGGGAGGGGGGGTGTCGGTGGCGGCGGTGGTGATGCTGGATGGGGGGGTGTGCTCTGCGGTGACGGGTGTGTCGATGCCGGATGGCCTCATGAGGGAGGGGGTGGTTCGGAGGGCCCTGACCTGGCGAGCGGAGGTCCATGTCCTCGGAGTGGCTTTCACGGCGGGGATGAATGCTCTCCTGATCACCACAGCCCCAAGAGCTGGCAGGGCAAAAGCAGCACGGGGCATACGGCTAAGGGACATCGTGGGAGATTCGACGTGTTGATGTTGATGTTGTAGATGGAGGTGATGTTTTTGTTTCTGTCCTCATTGGGGACTGCAGGGACTAATGACGTTTGTGGTTGCGAGACAAATCGGCGGGCAGCATCGGTATACGTCTACCCGAGTCTTGGCGGTTAGGGTAGGGCTGCATATGCACTTTAGAGGCATACCCATCTGCATTCTGTATACGGGAGGAGAGCATCACTATGTAGATAACTGAGCAAAGATTGGCTATACCTACAACTTCTAAGTGAAATATGTACATAGAAAGAGTTATTACTCCGTACAGAGAAAATACAGAGTTACAAATAACCAATAAAACTATGTATTCCCCCACCCCCAAAAAGAAAGAAAAGAAAATACCAGGGGGATACGCTTAGTTCAACATATAGTAGTTACCCAACTCCAACAACAAAATAAAACAAATAAACCCCATAAGACTAAAACTAAATAACTGAATGTTTGAAACAGGGAGAAAGAATCACCTATATACTGTATATATATTGACATAGATAAGGAGAGTGAGTAAGCCCTCCCACAAAAATAAACTATTGATCGCAAAAGCTCAGGGTAACGCGGAGGTTACATTCACTCTTCCAAACGCAAACTACTATATCTCACTTATTTTATAAATTTACATCTCGAGGCGATCCTTCATCATCTGTAGATATATATCCCCTTGCCCCCAGCTTATCCCACAGATGCATATACACTACCAACAGCACAAACATTATGATTATTTGATCCAATCCTCCATGGAAGTGAGAAATGAAACAGTGGCATCTCAGATCATGATCAACATATAGAAACCCAAGTTAAAAGAAAAGAAATGAAATGAAATGAAATGAAATGAGGTACACGTGACTTTTTCGTCTTAACCATTATCCGTCATGTGCTGACAAGTTGCACGCAACTACCTCATCGCAACGTAGCAGCCACAGCTAAACTTAACCAAACGCGGTAAATAAAAAGAGAAGCCAACCGAAAACCAACTTGATTCAATGAAAAGGCCCAGAAGAAATAAATATCTACAGCGAAGGGCCCAACCATCACAATCACAGACCTATGCCATCTCATAACATATATGAATGCCCTGCCCTCACCCCGTGGCTACTTACACCCATTCCTCTTACGCAGCCCACTTCACGACCTCCACAGCCGTAACCACCAACACCACTGTGCTCGGCAAAATCACCACCACATAACTCCAGAACAATATCCTCGCCATCACACTCTCGTATACCCCATTGATCTGACAGATCTGCGCCAACTGCAACGCACTCGGTGCCCCCATCAACAAATAACAAACAATCACAAAAATCGGGTCATCAAGAATACTAATCGGTAGCCACTTCGCCGCGATAGCCAATATTGGTGCAGTGATTAAAAACGGCAAGACCATCCTACTCATTATCGACGCAACAAGGAGTTTGTTGTGATGTTTCTTCGCGCGGAGATTAGCCGATTCAGAGGATGTAGTGTTATTCGCTAAATTCGCTCCGAGCACGACTAGGATAAGTGGGACTGCGACATTACCCGTCTGTGATACCGCGCGAGTGACGGAATTCTGAATAAAAGTACCTGGAGTGAAGAATAGTGCCTGGAGTTTGGGGATAGATGCGACAATGACGGCGCAGAGCATTGCCCACAAGGGAGGGTTCATGACGGCCATAAATGTAGCATAAGCCCTCACCGCTCCATTCCTAAATTTCTCCCACGCCTTCCCTAGGGTACTCTGAGGTCCCTTGGATTTGAGGGAAATGGGGACATGTAAGGCAATGGGCGCCGGGAAGGAGGTAAGATCCCCATCTGGTCCTGGGCCCGGGGTAGCTAATGGACCGTGCTGAGACTCTGGCCTTGAAGTGGTCGTGATGGATGTCGCTGAAGACCGCTCAAATGGGCTGGTAGGGCTCTGCACTCTTGTAGGATACTCCGAATTCGTCTCACTGTATCCATTTACTCCGGTACTTTTCCTAGAATGATGCCTGCTATGACCATCGACCTTCAACAATCCATCCGTATCCCTTGCCTCATTCTCATTCCAATTTACAAAGAGAAGATCTCCATTGTTGGTGGCAGCAGGGTCAACCGATGCTTCATAGGGATATTGGAGTCCGACAAAACTATTCTGGAACTGAGGTGTTTCGAATGGATCCACGCCCTGGGCATTCTCAATATCATCTTCGCTACCTGACTCTTGTTGCTCATCTCTGTATCTCCCTTCTTGTACAATTGCTGGAGCGGGAGTCCCGTCGTCAAGTTCGTCATATTTCCCTGGTGGCGCAAGAAGCACATGGTAACCCCAAGACCATCTGACGAGCTGTCCTAATTGCTGGAAGATTAGTAAATACAAGATACCTCTGGCTGCGACATCTTCGTCGTTGTCATCTGGGATTCGGTCCCAGTGAAGTCCACCGATCGTCATAGATAAGGAGATTACGAGGGATATGGGTAGTGAGTTGGAATTTCCGAAAACACCCATCGCGATAACAAAGTTAGATGCGCGCTTGCCGAGTCGGAAGATTCGACACATGAGGAGGGAGCAAAGGTACGAGGTGAGTGTCATGACCACAAAGATAACGGGGATAACAGCTAGCTCAACAATTTTTGAGAGGGTCAACTGCGATGCAAGTTTCGTGAAAACTATAACCACATGTATTAGCCAAAACACTGTCCAGCGGATTCATGAGGGCGAACTCACTCAAACAGGGCGTGAATAATGAAACATTCAAATTTGCCACAAACTTCTGCATCTCGGGATTAAACATCCCCTGCTTCGCAATAATATACCCAGGCAAACTGACACATACAACCTCCAACACCGCTTCAAACACAAGTAGAATCAGGTATCCCAACGCTGGAGATTCCGAGTGCGGCGCCATTCCCCCACCTCCCGCAGCAGAGAGGTATTGTTGCCCATCTGCTATCGCTGAGGTGACATTCGAGTCTACAGCGTATAGTGTGATAGGTGAGGCCTGTGGAAATGGAACTAGGCTACTGTGGCGGAAAGCTGTAGGAATTCGGAAGAGGCCGTCAATGAAAAGCATTACGTGGTGTGGCCGTGAGAGATGGTTAGGTTGCTCAGTTCAATTCAGGCCGTATGTTTGGTTGCGATTTCGTACTTTTGGTAGATTCGTAATGGTTTTTAGATGGGTACTTATTGACACTGCCGCAGCTGAGTGAGTCACGAAGGGAGGAGGTTCGCGGAGTTGACCTGTTGAGTGGTGGAAACGAGTGATGAGTGCTAGGCAGCTGACGAGTAATAGATAAGATCAAGTTTGCCAGAAAGCTCAAATACCCTTCGCAATGCAGTTTTTCAGCACAGCACGATGACAATGCAGAGTATCTATCCAGGGGTAGTAGCTGTGAGCCCCGTTTGCTGACTTGATCTGGGGTGGTACCTATATGGATGGAACGAATAGAAATATGGCTAGGAGATTAGAACGCAGGCCCACGAAGAAGAAGGAAGAAGTCGGCCGGTTTCGGTGTAGCGTCAAGCTTCGTTTTCAATTCGCGAAGACAAAAAAAAAACAAAAGTCTTGCGAATACTTTTCTGTGGTGCAAAATATGTTAGGCCGCGCAGAGTGCTTGCAGTTTGCAGTGTTGTGTCGTAATGTAGGGCGTGAGCCAGGGCGTGAGCCCCAGAAGAGAGAACTCAGGGGTATATGACTGTTTTGAAAGGCCTTTCAACAGGAGGTCTGAATAACTCGAGATCAATCATTTGAGACCCAATAGATATGAATGACGAAGCTTCTCACAGCTGGTCTCTCACCACTGGCCCACCCGTTTCCGCGGTGGGTCCAAGGACAGCTGATCCTGTATGGGCTGCCGGTGCCAGGTTCGTTCAGAACTTTGTAACTGCGCTCAAAGTACACTTACTACTTAGTCTAGGCAGGCAAGTTTTGGAGTAGAGATATAAGATATAAGGTACTTACCTACTTGAAGTACGGTATCTCGTGTTATCTGATTGGACTCTCAAGGCTGGGCATGGGCAAATGCATCATGCTCTAGGCTAGGTGGTAGTAGGGTAGGCCTTTAGGACATTCCTCCGGTCCCCTACCTACTCTACACATTAACACATTTCACCCATACTTATGGATGCGACTGCGGCGAGATGAGTGCAGTATGTATTGCAATATGTAAGGTATATTATTGCCTTGTTTACAAGATTTGTTTGAAAAGGCCCCCCCCAAATTAATATTGACCATTACGTACAGAGTACCTACACTACAATGTCCTTCTCGCTGCAGACGCTGCAGCCCTACCTACATATCTATATACCTTAGTCGTCTGCGTTGCAGCTGTTCTCATGCACGATGGAATGGAACGAGACAGGAAAATGAGACGGAAGTTTCTGCAGATAAGTTCAGTTCAGTCACACGCGGGTTCCCTCCAACCTTTAATCTCGAGCCCACCGCCGCCAACCGCCCAACCTTAATTGATTTACCAGTCACACTCATAACTTTCCATTTCGCAAACTTGAATGCTAAACTCCTCCCCCCTCCCCAATTGCGTCAGATCATCATCAGAATATCCCGAGTCATGTTCCTTGCAGTACAGTAAACTAACAGTAGTCTAGTGTGCCTTCCTTCCCTATCCGTCCTCTTGGTCTGGTTGCACAGCCCCTGCACGATATTGTTAGGTTCCTGGGCTACATGCGCCTTGCCGGGATGGCGCAGGGGCGATCAGTTTACAGCCAATGACATTAGCACGTGTGAATGCATGTAGGTTAAACCGTACTCTAGTGTTTCCATTTCTTGTTTACTTTCCTAGCTCAACCTTCCGTATTTCGTAATGCTGGAAATATCGCCAGACTTCCATCCTAGCCAGACTAGTCTGGTTGGCACAGGAGGAATTGAGCTAGTCCCATTTAGTTGGTCTCGGCACCACCATCACGCAATTAGACCAACGTATAGCGACACTGCCAGTGTCCCCAACTTTGAAAGGGCTTATTGGCTCTTAAGATGCCATAGCGTATGACAGATTAAGGGTTGCTCAGCCAAGCCTGCCAACTACTTCATGATCAAAAACAAGTCATTCCCTCCGAATGTCGACACTTATGACGAGAGATCCTTAGCAGAGCGACCGACCCGGCTAGAGGTTGGACGGGATTGGGAGTTCGTCATCATCAGAAAAAGGAATTTTTTATGGCGTCCGGAAGCCACTATGGGTTCGTCCTCCTGCCAATGTCTCTCGCGGCGTCCACTGTCATCTGAGGTCGCCCAGATCCTGCCGTCATGACCTCTGGCGTCCGATGTCATCCTGTGCCTCCGGCGTCCCATGTCATCCTATGCCTCTGGCAGTCTATGGCGTCCGTATAACCTCCCTTCAGCTTATGGCATCTGGATAAGCTTATGGCGTACGGATGACCTCCCTTCAGGTTATGGCATCCGGATCCTATCGGGGGAGTTCAACCCTAGCCGTTCCGGGTTGCCGGGATCTCTAACCATGCCTTAGTTATTCAGCCCTGAAGGAATGCCTGCTATGTGCATTGAAGCTGAGAGCGCACCTGAAAACAAGAATAATAAATGTCAATGTATTTCGAAATGTTTATGCACATAAAAGCTTATCCTATCGGAGGCAGTACTATCATGAACCGAACCGCATCCACCTCCCCATGTCGCTGGCCAACCCCAGCCCATATTGCCTGCCCCTAACGTAGACCTGCCAACCATAGTTCCAAAACTACCACCTCTACTCGCCTTACTCCTGACAAATGATGAGCCGATCCCGAGAATGGTAGTATATCGAAGTCGATATTGGAGCTATGGAAGTGTCGATTCGGAGCCATTAAACGTATTGATATCAGAGTCATGGAAGTAGAGACATCAGAGCCGGAAGTCGAGGCATCGGAGCCATGGAGGTGTCGAGATTGCAGGTATTACAGGTCGATATTGGAGTTATCGCAGCGTCTATACTGCTGTAGAACCCTGTGAGATAGGTTAGTTATGCGCGCAGTTGTCGGAGGTCTGGCAATGCTCTCACTTATATGAAATCGGTCATGAGATACGTCAGCCACGCGTGCACATATCGGAGGCCTGGCAGTGTCGACATTGGAGGTATCGCAGTGTTGACATTGCTGAAGAACTTTGTGAGATAGGTTAGTTACGCGTGCACTTGATTGCAGTCCATGAGTTTCGTTGACTTGTGTGTTGTGGTTGAAAATCTCTATGTCCTTCAGACTTGAGAGGTGTGCATCGTGTGCCAGCGGCAGCTGTGGCAGCAGGGAAATTAGGGGTGTGGTAGTCCACCCCGACTGGGTATGATCAACCCCGCTTCAATCCAGAACAGGTGAAACCGTTACCTCACGTGTCTACATCTGATCTGACTGTTGGCTAAGAGAACCAACCTCATGATCGAGATTACAACCTCGTTGGATCCAGGAGTACCCTGGAGAGTCATCAGCTATGTCCGTAGGAAGGACTAGACATAGGCAGCTAATCTCACCACCGTCCTCTGTCGGACTGCTGCATAGGAGAGAACTAGACGTAGTTGGATCCAGGAGTGCCTAGGGGGGCCATTAGCTATGCCATTAATACCACCAGACATAGGGCAGTTGATCTCACCAGCATCTCTATCTGATTGTTGCCTAAGGGAACTCAACATCCTTGGGTCTAGGAGTACGTGGGAGAGCCATCAGCTACGCCTATAGAACAACCAGACATAGGGCACATCATCCGCTGCCGTAGCCTCGTACAAACCAGTATGTTGTCTATGGGGGGAGTTGCGAGGTCACACGCTACACAAATATTAACCTGGGACGAGGCTACCGGTACCGCTGCCGGCCAGATTGTGACGCTACCCCTCCATATTTTGTAAGGGTCCCTAAAGCTCCCCTCACCCTGTTTTTATTTTTTTATATTTTTATAGGCTTAGATGGCCCTTTATTTACCCCTCTAGTCGGGTAATGAAATTTGTGAATAATGACATAGCAAACATAACCAGGACAACTTCCAGCAGAATCTTTATGGCTGCTCAGTCGCTCTTATTAGCAGCTTTTCACAAAGCCTGAATACCTTGTGAATGAATAGTGAAACACTCACATTGAGGATATAGATGTCAGGTAAATCGTAAGTAATATAATTAAAGTAATAGATAATAATCCATCCTTTTGCTGGTACTCAAGGAAAGGCCGGGAGGGGCATGGCGGCGGAAGACTCTATTACAAAGATGGCAGAGGCCAGACAGTGGGTGTGGTGGAGGAGGGCGGGATTTTCTGCTTTTTCTTTGGCTCGGGAGGCAGGGCGTTTAGGCAGTCCGTTGTTCCGTGGGGAGTCTTCTAAGATGAGGAAACAGGACCGTCTCATAGCATTAGGCTCCACACCCCCCCCAAAAAAAAAAAAAAAAAAGATAATAATCCGGAGAGGAGAAAAAAAAATAAGAAGAAAGAGGAGAAGGGGAGAAGAGAAGAAGACTGGATAGACGGTAGAATATTCTGGTGGTGACTGTCTTCCCAATTCGATATCTCCATGATCACTGCAAGAATGAGCTGTCGGAATAGGTAGTCTAGACTAGTCTGGTTAAGTCTAAGACATCACTCAGTCTTGTATAATTAATTATATACCTAATCCAGTAGTTCGATCCTCACAAATTGAGAATTCCTTGTGTAGTTAGTTCTATTGGTCTATTGGACACAGAGCGGGCTTGGTCGGAACGGACTCACTTCTTATATTCTAGTAAGAGTATATATAATCTTTACTAGTTCACTGCTTTAGATAGAGTTTGGAAATTCTGAGTATCAAGTCGAAATGATAATCTTCACAATAATACATTCTATGACCCCCTGTTGCTATGGATCTTCTGGTACAAGCTTGTGAAGCACCCCATCACACAATTGGTACTCTCATATGACAGCCCCTAATCTCTCTTCAGGTGACATTAGGCTCAATACATCCTCACCCTACAAGCCTGCCAGTATATATTAGCTCTGGTACTAACTTTAGTACTTCCTTCAGCTTACTGAGAAATCTTCACAGTAGGAGTGCCTCATCTTCTTTTGTGTGCAAGCATTCTTTCATACTAGAAACTACTTTGTACTACATATGTCAAGAAACCTGAAGATACGAGTACTAGAGGAATAGGTAGCACATGGGTGTAGGTGTTCAATCAGCTAAGCCAGTTGCAGAACTCAATAGGGTTGATGTTTACGCATTCTACTTTACAGTACCTATGGAAATGTTATTATACTGCTTCACTATTTCCCCAAGCGCCAGGAACAATACAACAGTAAAAAAACTTATAGGAAGCGGCATTTACTAGTGGACTTACTATACATTATGTCGTTTGGTCCCCCAAGGCAGAACTGAGCCAATCCCAAATCATGAGGTTTTTTTTTGAGGAGTACCCCATGATTGCGGTAATCATTCGTAGATGTAAAACAACATCAAAAATATCTGGGCCCATTCTGTCACTTCCCAGATAATGGAGCCACTTGTTGGTGTAGTTCTCATGGAAAATAATGGTCGGTATGCTGTTTTGCTCTTGGGCAATGGTGCAACTGGCCACGTTCAGCAAACATCTATGACTATAGACTGAATAAAACGAGGCATGCCGTCCGCTCTGCCATATCTAAGGTTTCAGACCGCAGACAGGGTGACCACGCGGTAAAGCACTAAACAGGCAATCTGCAATTATTTTACCTAGCATTGCTTGATTACCTTTTTGGGAAGTCACACTAGAGAGTCCCGATTTGGCCAGTACCTCGCAGCTACTTTTTGGGGGATTGACACTAGGATTTGGCAGGGTTTTGGCTCCACACGCCACACGCCTTATGCTTCACACTCCTTCTACTCACTCTATCGCAGGCTCTATCATAGGCTCTATGTCTCTACTGTACTGCAGGCTCCATTGCAGGCTCCCTGGTTAGCTCTATATAAGCTCTCTCTCAAACATCTAAAACTAGCGCTCCTATAGGCTCAATGTTCAACCCACTCCCACCGCTCCTACCAATTCCATCATGTCTGGAAATTCTGCCGATTTGGCCATTTCTCCCAATTCTCCCAATTCTTGCATGGCGACCATTTCCTCTGTTTCAGCCAATTCAGCCCCCTCCTCTAAATCGGCGCGTTCCTCTAAATCGGCGGGTTACTCTAAATCGGCCATTCTTCACCATAAGGATTTGAGACTCGCTTAGATCATTTGGTTGCCAGTGGTGTTTTCAACCCCGAAGGGCAAAAGGGTTGCGAGCACAAATAAAGAGATGTTTGGAGTTTTGGGAATTTCTGCGAACTGACGGAGTCTATTGGGAAGCCCCAACATCTATCTCCATATTGAAATGGTCTTTGAAAAATAGTCGAGGTATGTTCTCTATAAGTTCTGGGGTGGTTCTTTGCTTATTGGATTACAAGGTCAATACTCTTTGCCCGTCATGCAGAATTTCAAACTTTCTACATTTTGCAAGTTTGAATTAGGATCGGAGCATTTGGAAATTAGGCATAAGGATGGTTGTTTGCTAGCATATGGGTTCAAAATTCCCCTCTTCTCATCGATTCATGGCTGATACCATGGACAACCCAGTCCTCTGCGTCTATACTGACTGCAAATGCACATCATATATCTTCTGCCAGTACACCATACTGGCTGGCTCATCGGCCACACAAATACTCGTTGTCCCATGTGCCACCTGTGGTACCCATTTAGTGACTACAACGACCTACAAGCGGCTAAGCAAGAGCAATATAATCTTCATCGACCATATCGATATGCTCATAGCTCCTCCAAGCCCATCCCACAAGAACCGCCCCTTAGCTCTCCAACAAAGCTTTCTGGTAGGTCGACACTACCCCCTTGTATACAAGCTTTAATTTGACTTTGATTCTCCGACTCAGTATACTGACAGCCGTCTCCTCCAGATGCTGAGGCCCGTCGAGATAATCTGGTCAGAGAAATATATCACAGGCTCAGTTACTTTCGGTTCCTGCATGTCCGCTCACCCCCAGCATCGGGAAATCCACTCTGCTAGCCCTCCTCCACAATTACATTCATGCACACAATCAAAACAGTTTCCCTATTTACAAAGCCACGGGGTGGTGGAAGCATCCTGACATGCCTACCCAATATGACTCCCTGTACAAATCCCGCCTGAATCAGCTTAAAGGAGATCCTCCCGTTTGGTCCGAACAGCAAGATGGTTCCCCAGCTTCTCAGTTGAGCTTCAACCTCAAGAGTGTCTCTGATCAAATACTCACACCTTCGTCGTACGCCAATTGTGATCACTTCAAATGCCCCCTTGCGTTTTATATATTCAAAATATAAGGAAACTGGTGTGGATTAGGACCAGGGCTGCCATATGACGATACTAGGATCACATAGCCTTTGAAGGATGCATCGATCGCCTTGATAAAGTCGTTCCAGAAGTAAGAATCGAAGTAGATTGTTTGTCCTTCGTCAATTAAAAGCCAATACCTGTGTGGGCCATATCCCAGTCCAGGCCCGCGTTGTGATTTAGCCAGTACCTGGTATGTTGATTCCGAGTTCAACTTCGATAAACGAAACAAGAAAGATGAGCCAAGTTAATATTACGGACGTTTCTCTTGCTTGAAAAATGGCTTGGCCGAGGGAGGCTCCTTCGGGGGATGGTAGTGAACGGGATTGGGGCAGATGTTGTGCTCATACAATGCCAGATGGAACTCCAGGGTCAGTTATAGTGTCCCCAAGCTCCCTGGAGCTCACCGCCAGGCTGCAAGTTTATCTCCCTTACTCTAGCCTTGGCTTTCAATCCCAAAGAATATCTAGCAAGAAAGACGATGTCTGCCATCATTTAATTTCAACGTTATGAGCAGTATCTGAGCATTACGACGGAGCCGAAATGAAGAACGGGAAACGCAAGGCGCTAGCTGGAGATCCGTTGGGCACTTTAAAAGACGCTGAATGACATATGTACCGATTCTTCAAACCCACAATCGCAGGTTGTCAGAGGATAAGAAGTTCGCACTTGAATCAGGAATTCCGTTAGTGTCTAGAGTATTTCGAACCAGTCAATGCTCGGTAAGAATCCCCACTATTGAGCTGTCTAATGGCTTGCAGTATAGGACAGAACTATGTTGAGGCAGTGGTTGTTAATGTGATTGGTGTCGGCGATCTCATGGCCGGTGACATCATTCTGAATACTGGCACGACCAGGGGCAAGGTCAGTCAAGTGAGCGTAATAATTTGGGAAAATGGTGGATCAACAAGTGAGATCGCGGTTGTTGTATTTAAATAACAATGAGTTTCTTTGGAAGCAAAGGGGACTCAGGCACACTTGCCTTTCGTTTTACAGCTACCAATAGTGTCGAAGCAGTTGGTTTGCTCGTGGGCAAATCCAGCACCCCAATTTGGACAACAGTTACTCCAATCAGAGCCATCATTTCCGCAAGACTTGGGGTTTCTCTAGAATTGGCCCTTTGCTAACATAGCCGGTTGTCATCGTGGTATTTAAAAGATTGTAAGGAGCGGACCGTAGATAGGTTGGAAGAAAGGGGCTTACTACGCTTGGTGACGCTAAGGAGGAAGAGGGAATTAGGGATAACGGTTTAGAGGAGGAAAAAGGAAAACGATACTTGATGTAACATAGATATGTTCTGGGGCAGCCGCGAGGAAATTAAATTACGCGACCCCCAGGAGACCACCCATCTCCGGGAGAATACCGAATGGCCAGGCCACCACTGAGTATGAGAAAATGGAAAGTTTACGGTATTTGATAATTTCGATGATGTGCTTGACCTGTCCACCGGATGCTTAACTTGTCAATATGCAAGTGTGAGTCCCTCGCACAAGAGGTGCACGGCATGCCTCAGACCCACTTACCACTGGCAGTACCTATGCTTACCACTCAAGATGCTTCTGACATGTGGTGAGCTCACCATTCCTGCCACACATCGTAGGTATGCTTGCTGCACAAAGTGAGCTCATCTTTTAGGGGTATTGCCACTTTTTGTGCCCTTGCCATGATCAGGCAAGAACATTAGCTCACATTTTTACCAAAGATATTGCACAATTTGATGCTGGTGACTTAGTGTCACTTCACATTCCCAGAATGAGCCGACATGCAACTATCGAACCTCTATATATAGAAGATGCTATTATAGAGATTCGACTGTAATGCATTTTTTTTTTTTTTTTTTTTTAAAAAAAATACTCATTACGTCCGATTGGGGGACCATGGGGATCGACTGTAACGCACATAGGCTGTTTTACAAGATTATCCTTAAGCCTCAGCTGATCCATATCCGCTGCTAACTGAACTGCTATCATCCAACCGGTGAACTACAGCAGCTCCGCCAGATTTTACACATCCTGATTTGGATGAATTGCATACATTATACGCATATGGTGCAAACTGCCTACCATTAAGAGAGGCTGCTTCCTTAACTACATTGACCCAGCCTGCAACTATTATTCTTACATACTTAAGTATATTTTATATACTATTTATTTAGTAAATTATTTATTCATATGCGGTCTCATGCTGTAGTTTGAAATATAAAATTAAAAATAAAACAAACTTAGCGCCGAATAACGCTTTCTGTAAAGGCAACCGAGGAAAGCATTTAATCCTACAAATTTCGTTCCAGTCCATCCTCGTCAGAATTTTCCAAGGAGGGCACAATACATGCTTGCCGGCCTTTCTCCTTAATGTTCAATCTCATTTCATACATTATTCCCGCCTTATATGCCATTTCATGCTTTGTTCCAAGTTTTATCTACTCTATATCAAATTTTACTTACTTGGGTAATTATGTTCTCCGGTGTTCTCCCGCGGGGCCCGGGCTTCGGGCCCCCCGCGAGACAATAAACCGTTCTCGCGGCAAGCCCGGAACATATATATGTTACCAGTTTCTTGAATTTTTCTTTCCATCTTCAAGAAACCACCTTGTTGTCTGCAAACATCTTGAACTTTTCTCGTTCTTCAGGATTCAAGTTCTACTCGAGTCTGCAAACAACGATGGAAGGCATGAACATAACAATCACAGGCCTCGGAGCTGGTGTCTCGGTGGTGGGCCCATCATTTTGGTAAGTTGTAGCAAGTCCAAACATGCTGGCCTGTGATTGTTATGTTCATGCCTTCCATCGTTTTTTGCAGACTCGAGTAGAAGATTCAGAAAAGCTCAAGAAACTGGGAAGAGGGAGTGGAGAGAGTGAATCTGAAAGACGAGTTTCTGAGAAGGATAGGTGAGAATTCATGATCATGTAATCCAAAAATTACCCTTTTTGGAATTTGTTCAATCAGCCCTACACTAGTCTCGATCCTACAGGCCTACCGTACATATCTTGTTAGTCTGTACATACGACGTTTTTTTTTTTTTTTTTTTTTTTTGAGTCTATACGTCTATGGAGCCTAAGACTATGAGACGGACACACGAGGGTTAACAGCACCGGTGAGAGACCAATACAACACAATCACAGGACAGCAAGAAGGTGCACTTGCTTTGGAGCAGGAGCGACTTTAGATGTGAGTGAGCAATTGCCAGTGGCTTTAGATTCTTTTACTCCGATATGTAAGTATATCTACAGTGGTGTCGCGTTATAAGAAACTGCTCGAGATCACCACTGGGTTTCTTATAATGTGAGGTTTCTTATAACGAGATATATACACAAAAATTAGGAAATATTCGAGTGAGGGATGAAAACCCGGTAATGGTTGTTTGATGCTGCGTCCGGCGAGTCATACCTTATAGACCCTCAATATCCCGATTTTCTCGATATGTGAGACCCTCTAGCTGCTAGGCTTTCTGTAAATTGACATGAGTATTTTGAAGACAAAAGAGACGAAGAAGTCCAAGGGCTTCTAGTGTAGCTTATAGGAAATAACAGGTACATCCAGGACATTGTCTTTATAGTCATGGTTAGGGTGAAGCATCTGGTAGGGCGAATATTCTCTCCTTTTCAGTCCATGCACGGTGAGTTTGAAATGGCAACTTCGTTTAAGCAATTTTAGGAGAGGATGAGTCGGTAGAGTTTGAGGGGAGGGATGACCTATTGTAATCCTTCAAGAGCAAGACGGGTACCTCACCGAACTGGACTACGCACAAGATAGGGAAACTGAGTTAGAGAGCGAGATTGGAATTCTTACGGACCAAGTTAAGGACCTCCCGACAAGGGGAGATGCCGAGAAGGAACTTGTGGAAACTAAGAAGAGACAAGCATCAACGGTGGTGGTATTGAATGAGACGTGGAGGGAGTTACAGAAATCGAGAGAGGAGTTGAGGAAGTCAGAGAAAGAGGTTGCACAGTTAAGGCTGGGGAAGGAGAGGTGGGTTGAGCGGGAGGAGTTTATGGGAAACCAACTACAGATATGTAAGAGAAACTAGAAGGAGTAGGTAGCGAAAGAAGCAGGGGAGGGTCAAGGAAAATTCTAGTTTCTGAGCGGAAGAAATGGCAGGCAAAGGGTAAGGCACTACCAGTTGAGACGGTATCAGTTGCAACCCAGTCAGACTATGTTGTGGGGGAGATAGGGAAGGCACAGGTGGAAGTGGCAGTACAGACGGAGACGGAGATTGAGAAGAAGGGGGTAAGAGATACTGAAGATGTTGTGATGGCAGATAGGTCGGACATGTATGAGGACCTATCTGGGAATGAGGATGAGGACGAGGCTCCGGTAGCAGTAGCACCTCTAATTACCAAAAAACAGGCTGCACTACGCCCGACAGCAAAGGCTGGGAAGAAAACCCGACCAGCTAATATACCCCCGCAGAAGACACCACCTAATGTCAAATTGGCAAAGGCGGCCTGCCAGAGACCCATGGCAGATTTAATACAGGATTTGGGAGTGAGGGGGTTTATGGGGGCACGTTGGCTCCTGGGGGGTAACCGGAGATTTGGTAAAGCCACCAGCTCCGTTGTAGTATTTTTTGACAGGAAATTAGCCGTTGGAAGTCATCTAAAGATCTGGCTCCCAATTGAGGCTTATGACTTTGACAGAGGAAATAAGAAGGTGGATTTGCGCAGCGGCCAGTAATGGTGTAGGAAATACTCTTCCAATACATGTGCAACCATGTGAGTACGTCAACAACATATGGACATAGAGGCATGTGGATAAGAAGGCATATGACAAGCATGTGCGAATACGGAGGAGATATGTATATATAGACTGCTAGAACCCCTAAAGCAGAGATATAGATCAAGCAAGCAATACATCTCTCTTACAGATCAATCCCCAATATCTACGTTCATATATCCTAAGATCTCATAATCCTTACGGGTTATGAGCCTGGAGCTTCAAAAGCGCCACTTCAACATACAATGTCAAGCTTTGCAGAAGCCTCAGGGTCGGGCAACGACTCAATGAGGCCTCCAGAAGCCCCCAAAAGCACGAACACAACACCCGATCGAAAAATAACCACACTCACGACCAAACTAAATGGATCAGACAATTACCCTGAATGGGTCACAACTATGAAACTCTACTTCCAAATGATCCAACTAGGAGACCATCGAGCATGGGATATTATCGAAGGAACATACCGAAAACCTCCAGATAAGCCACAAGAATGGCTGGATGGGAATCACTACATTCTTCTTACCATCCTAAAAAATAGCGAACCCCAAGTCCGTAGTCGAATTGCGACAGTGGAAAAAGCCAAAGACGCCTGGAATACCCTCAAACAAGCCTATGAAGGAAGAACAGCAACTGAATTCCATTCTTTATTAAGAAGCTTGGTATATCTCCACTATGACGATAGAAAACACTCGATCTCAGAGCACATCACAGCATACAAAAAACTCTGGAATACCTTCTCAAGCATTATCACTCGAGCAGACCTTACCAAGGATACTGGATTTGGTAAAGGATTACTGGCCTTCTCTAGATGTGAGCAGGTTAAAACCGAATTTCTACTCATGTCACTACCTACATTCTATGCAAGTACTGTAGAAAATGTCAGGTCAAAAGAACAAACCTACGACGATACTGCACGGAAAATAAACGAATACATTACCGCTAGGCAAAAAGGCCAAAACCAACACAAAGAAAACAACAGCAATCCATTGGTTCAAAGAATAGACTTGAACGATAAACGTTGCAGCTATTGCATAGGTAAGGGATGGCAAGGTCTCAATCACAATGAGAACGAATGTTATACCAAGAAAAGGGAACAAGGGAATGCTGCCAAACGCCAGAAACGAAAGAAGGATGAAGAAGCCGTTATTGTGTAGATAACAATAGGAAAAGCAGACGGAGGACCAACAGGAGCATACCAATATGATACGGCTGCATCTCATCACACAACGAACGAACTTGGAAGGCTATCGGAAATACAGGACAATCTCAACCTAGTGGTAAAAGGACATAATGGAGCAGAATCCATCTGTACCACTATGGGTACACTGACACTCCAATGTAATGGAAGAACGATATACCACAAAGAATGCCTATATGATCCAACATACAGCAATATCATCAGTGGAGAAAGGATGCCAGATAAACATATCCTACAAGTACATGGTAAAGTAGCCAAGCTAAAGAAGGGAGGAAAAATCCTCTACAATATGGAAAGAGACAATAAAGGTGCACTCTGGATAATACCCGACCAGACCCGATTCCATATATCAATTGCCCAACAAATACCGGCCGTTCAGCCCAAGCAGACATCAGCTGCTCAGCAGACACCGGCCGCCTACCAAACATCGGCTAAACAGCAAATGCCGGCTATGACTCCAACTATCCAACAACCATTAGCTGCTTACAACAAATTAATGGCACTACATGAGCGATATGGGCATATTTCCTTCAATACACTAAAAACCCTCCCGGAATATCAGCTACTAGGAAAAATGATCTAACCAGCAATTGCCTGCGACGCATGCCAACTCAGTAAAGCAACAAAACCAGCAGCTAAAAAGGAACAAGGAATAAGGACATCCAAACCACTGGAACGATTACATGTAGACTTAATTGGGCCTATAGACCCAATAACCCTTTCCAGCCAATATAGATATCTCCTACTAGTAACTGATGATTACAGTAGATATATAGTAGCTAGATCTCTAAAGCAAAAAAGCGATGCAGCAGGAGCACTTATTGGAATTATCAATGCCCTGGAAAACAAAGCTGGCCACCAACATAAAGTCGTCCAAATACAAGCAGACTGGGGGGGCGAGTTCCATACACTCAAGCTCAACACTGAACTACAACAGAGAGGAATTACTCTTAAAGAGACAGTACCAAGACACAGCGAGACAAATGCTGTTGCAGAACGCACAAATAGGACCATCATGACCATGAGTAGAACGGCTCTGCTAGCAGCAAAAATGCCAAAAAACCTCTGGGACAAAGCTGCACAATGGGCAGTGTACACAAAAAACAGAGTTCCCCATAAAGCTCTGAATGGAGGAATACCAATTGAAGTACTCTTTAAGAAAAACGCTCTACAAGAGCGAAGCAACCTAAGATCATTCGGCCAAAAAGTCATTTGCTTTAACTATGAGAATAAAGCCTCAGATAAATTAGCCCCTCGAGGGTATACTGCTCGAATCGTTGGATATACAACTACATTTGGTACATATATAACGATCAATGAGAAAGGAAAATGCACCTTAGCTAAAAATCCCGCAAAAGCTCAAGAAAGCGAGCTCGAAAAAGCCCAAGAAAACGAGCTCGGAAAAGATCAAGAATACGAGCTTTGAAAAGGTCAAGAAAGCGAGCTCGAAAAAACCCAAGAAAGCGAGCTCGGAAAAGCTCAAGAAAGCGAGCTCGAAAAAGCTCAAGAAAGCGAGCTCAGAAAAGCTCAAGAAAGCGAGCTCGGAAAAGCTCAAGAAAGCGACCTCGGAAAAGCTCAAGAAAGCGAGCTCGGAAAAGCTCAAGAAAGCGACCTCGCAAAAGCTCAACAAAGCACTCAAGACTCCACCCTGCAGCAAGGGAGACATCGGAAAAGTGCTGCAGAATGGATAGAAGAACTTGGGGAATGAAAATCTAAAAGACAACGAAAGGCCACTGAGAAAGCTACAATCAAGGTCACTGAAAAAGCCACGATCAGAATAGTCAACTCTGACCATCCAACAGATGCACAAACCAGATCCTCTGCACAAGCACATGAATGGGCAAAAGCACGAACTAAAGAAAGAGAGCAATTGCAGAAATATAGGCGTATTCACAAGAATCACTAAAGAAGATATCCCAGAAGGGACCAAGATTGTAGACACCAAATGGGTCTATACAATAAAGCGAAAATTAGACGGAAGTATTGAGAAATACAAAGCCAGAAAAGTAGGGAGAGGATTTACTCAGGAGGATGGGATCAACTATGATTCCGACAAAACCTACGCACAAATGATGAGATCCGAAACATTGAAAATCCTGCTTATACTGGCCATGTATAAAAAATGGAGAATTCGGCAGTGGGACGTGGTAGCCGCCTACTTGCAGGCTCTTTTACATCATGATATCTATATTTCGGATATAAATGAAAATGGAGAGACCGAATACTGGAAGCTTAACAAAGCTCTATATGGGCTAAAACAAGCAGGGCATGAGTGGTTTAAGACATTAGAGAAGATTCTAGCACTTGCAGGACTCCATCAATACATTGGAGATGAAGGGACTTACACAAACCATGATAATTCCTTCATTCTGGGAACTCATGTCGATGACCTTATAGGAATTGCGGATAATGAGACAATACTCAAAGAATTCGAAGAAAAAATCGAGGAAAAAATTGAGCTTGAAAAGCGTGGGAATCCAGAGAAACTCCTAGGAATTGAGCTTAAGTGGAACAACACAAATACGGAAGTCATAATGACCCAAAAGGCACTTATAGAAACAATGGCCTCAAAATACCTCCTCTACGGCGAACCGCAACATAAGAATTCCTTACCCATTAATCCAGAAGTATATGGCGACTCTAATGACCATTTCGAAGATGCTAAGAAATATCAAGCACTTACAGGAGGACTACTTTATATTGCAAGAATGACAAGACCTGAGATATCTATCCATGTCAACCTTCTGGGACGGCGAGCATCTAAACCTTCCACAACAAATTATAGAGCTGCTTTAACTATTCTCCAATATCTCCAGAACACCAAGCATTTAGGACTAATTCTATGCAAACCTACGGATTTACACCTCGTTATATATGCAGATGCATCCTACGGTGGTGAACAAGCGAGATCCCAAACAGGAATACTCATGACTCTCGGTGATCAACCAGTAGGATGGTACAGTCGCCGTCAGGATACTGTATCCTTGTCAATCACCGAAGCAGAATATATTGCTGCATGTGAAGGAGCCAAAGATGCAGCTTGGGCACAACAACTCCTAGATGAACTTGGATTATCACTAAAACCTACGGTAAAAACAGATAGTGAAGGAACCTTCAACCTAGCTCATACCTCTCGCTGTTTAAGACGAACTAGGCATATTGAACATCGATACCACTATCTACGCCAACAAGTGCAAGCAGAAAAATTAGCCATAACAACTATCCCAGGCAAGGAAAATCCAGCGGATATTCTTACCAAGATTACGCCCATGGTTACCATTAAAAAATGGCAAGACCGGTGGATGAGATTGGCAGAGTAGAGGAGGGTGTAGGAAATACTCTTCCAATACATGTGCAACCATGTGAGTACGTCAACAACATATGGACATAGAGGCATGTGGATAAGAAGGCATATGACAAGCATGTGCGAATACGGAGGAGATATGTATATATAGACTGCTAGAACCCCTAAAGCAGAGATATAGATCAAGCAAGCAATACATCTCTCTTACAGATCAATCCCCAATATCTACGTTCATATATCCTAAGATCTCATAATCCTTACGAATGGCTTTTACCTTGTCCGGCATTTCGTTACCCCATACAGTTTTATAGATGGCGGGTCTTCTAAATTTCAGGGCTGTTGTTTTGCTTCTTGTTCCGTAAGCGTACCGAGTCTTTTAAGATGGGAACGGGACCGTCTCATAGTCTGGTTGGCACAAGCCTCTCGTAGCCGTCTCATAGCCTTAGGCTCCACAGACGTATAAATTCTAGAAAAAAAATTAGAAAAAGATCTTGAACTGGGTTAGATGACATTAGCCTCGTACCCAGGTTAATATATTTGTAACTATCTGGAAAGCTCTTTCCTCATCCCAACTGTAGTATAGCTTTGATCATCCTGACTAATCATTCATCCTTAGTCTAGTGTTACTTGAATACCTTTTGGGAAGTCACACTAAGTAGAGAGTCCCCATTTGGCCACTACCTACCTTTTCTGGTCTCGCAGACTACCATTTTGGGAATCGTGCTAGTCCACTTTTGGCACACCACACTAGTATGTACTCGTATACGGTCTCGTTGCTTTATCTCGAGATGCTCAAGGTATGAAAGATCAGGGGTCTGTCAGCCAGGCCTTCAGGATAAAAATGGACATATTGTAAGGTCATTACCTCCTCCTTGAACCACCAGTCTCTGCAGTCCCGCCAGTCATCACCTACAGACCTCAAGAAATATAAATTTTGGTTTCGACGCCAATCTGTGGTACATATAGAATCATGTGATATTTCTAGATATTTCTAACATGAACCAGCGGACCTTGTGCTATTAGAGATAATGGGACTATCGTAAAGGTAAAACTCATTCCTACATGGCTGCATTGACATTGCAACCTATTTTGGAGCTGAATAAAGCCAAGCTGCATGTGGTGCATAGGTATTGCATATGCAAGATTCCCAAACCGGAGGGAGGAAAAGACTTTTGGTGGAGCCTCTGTCCGTCCCAGCCTACCAAATCGACGTCAGTTTCCCATTTGCCGCCGTCATCACCAACTCAACTTTACATTATTCCTGGGGCACCATACTGACTCCATCAGGCACACACAATAATCAGACATCAGCATTCGCGGATCCCCGAATTCAGGAGACACAAATTTGCGATGGCAACGAATCACCGCAGCTGATCCACCCCCGGACTGCGCTGCAGACTCCTCTTCAGCCTTTACCCCGCGAACTCCGGGTAACGCTCTGTTACGGGACTGTGACTATAAGCTCGTTCCAGGGGGCCTTGGGCTATGAACTATGGGATTATGCTAGAGATATATGTAATGGGGTTCCGAGGAGGAACGCAATATATTCAGCGCGGCTAAGATACAGACGTTGCGTGAGGAGGGAGTACCTACAAGAGAATAGCGTATTGGGGATCCTTTATAGGAATCCCCGCGAAGTTCCAACATCCCTCGCGCTCATGCTTTTCCAACATTTCTAAGCGCTCAAGCTTTTCCAACATCCCTAAACGCTCATGCTTTTCCAACATTGCTGTTGAACCTATGATCGGTGAGTCTTGACATGCTCACGGAGCGACTGCAGCAAGGGTGACGCTGTCAAATAAGCCGCGGGTTCCTGGCCGCGCTGAACCAAAACATACTCTACGCAGCGCCAATACCCGAGCGGCAACAGATCCATGCCTGGTTAGGCGGACTGCAGAGCGGGGATTTACGCAGCTGGCACAGACTTTTACTGCTGCTTTTAGGCAAATGTCATTGCACTGGGCGGGGGGCTTGTGCTAACCAGACTACTGTCTTGCTATTTTGACAATCATATCAACTGCGGTTCTCCTGGGTGACGGAGAATTGGCAAGCAGGAGAGATGGCCCTGGCAGAAAGAAGAAAATGCTTGGGATCTAATCCAAGTCCTGGATCCAGGCATACCAATGCCCGAGGATGGGACCCAGTTGTATCAAACATTCATCTCGTGAGAAATGTACTAACTCCAGGAGGCCTCGGCTTCCACGATGACTTGAGTGGGACCGGCATGCGCTATCAGCCTAGGTATACTTGGCTGCGAACAAACAGAGGCCCTCAGAAGAGCTGGCTCCATCACATTGGCAAAACGGAGTCTGCGGACTGTTCATGCGGTCACCCATCGGAAACGGGAGAACACATCGTTTTTGACTGCCCACGCTTCGACCGCTTCAGAAGAGCCTTACTGGGAGAGAAGCGCATTGGGAAGAGCTTGACAAGCCGGAATGGAGAAAGGACGGGGAGGAGACCTATGAGGCCACGGAGGCCTTTTTCAAGCTTCTACATCACGAGCTACCTAGATGCTCCAATTTCTCACGAGTTCCCTTTGTATGAGTTCATAGAGTTCCAGTTATTAGCTTCTCGAGTTGTTAACTTCACGAGTTTCATTATTCTTCGAGTCAAAGATGAACTGTTTATCGAAACTTGCGGAAGCTGACAGTGCCGCGAGCGTGCCAACCAGACTAACCGCGAACGGACCAGACTAGGTACCCTTTTGGAAGTTGCCGAAATGAGGCACTACATATGTTGGAGAGTTAACCGCTAGGACAAAACGTGATCACTGGGTGCTAGGTTTGCCCAAACACCGATAGTATATTGTACGCTCACAACATACACTGATAGCAAAGCGGGTTACCTTTCTGTTATCCCCTGCTCTAGGTCTTCCCTTCATACACATCCACCTCGTACACAGCCTTACATACTATCCTTCATACATAAGTACCCTCTTACGCAGCTTTTAGTACCAATCTTCACATCTCCCTCCTTTACACTTATCATCCCTCTTACCATATAGACATTCCTGCTCGTGCTGCTCGCCTCCATATCATCTTTCCTCTACGTGGGGAAGGTGGCAGCAAGTCGTATATGTCCAATTATATACGGAATAAGTAACGACAGGTCAGTATCTCTTGTGGCAATGTAGAGGTATCTTGGCAAGCTTGGCATAAGGATATAGAGCGGACGGGGGAGTTAGAGGAGGGGAGGAACAATGTATGAACATATAATACTACATGGTAGCAACACCTACGTTGTTCACTCTATATAAGTTACCAATAGGTTTTCGTGAACACTGTGGATGCAGTGGATAGAAAGGCAACAGAGGAGCCTAGACCCATCAAGCAAGACATCCACCTCTAGGAGCTCCACTATGAGTTACATCTAGGACGACATGGACCCATGGAGGGACCCCAAGTCATTGGCACCTCTGGTTACACCGAGGATTCATCCAGGATATCTATTCAACGAAAGGTCGTTCGATATACTATATGCTGACCGTATACCTCAGTTCTATGAGTGGAGGCAAAGAGTGATCGACGAAGGAACCCAGATATCAGTATCAGCAGCAGCAAAGTTAGCAGCTACAGTACAAGAAGACTACTATCAACAACTCCTGTCTGAAGCCAGTCAGGGGTTGGAAGGGTGGAAAAAGAAGGCTGAGGAAATAGATGCAGAGATGCAGAAGAAAGAAAACTACTACCAATGCCTGGTAGCCAAGGCAAGCCTTGAGTGTAGGCAATGGAAGGAAAAAGCTCAGAGACTCGAAGTGAATGAGCAAGGACTAGGGATAGCCCAGAAGCAATGGGGCACTGTAAGTGAGGAACTGAAAGGTGAACTGAGGGCTAAGGAAGAAGAGATACTACGCTTCAGAGTGGAATTAGCAAAGGGGGGAAGAATGCTGAGGGGCGAGAGAAGGAACAAGAAGAGAGAGTGGGAAGAGGGTGAGAGGAGTAGTAAGCACGGATGGTTTACGTTCAAGAACTTGGCAGGATTACTACAGTATGATGGGCAACATGATGCCGAGAGTATGATAACTTTTATATGTGCACTGGAAGGAGCCTTTGGGCTCCAAGCTCTGGAGACAGGAACGACAGGGTCAACGAGAGCATGAGGGAACTATGCAAAACAATGCTTGACTGGGAAAGCTGCAAAGTGGGCACAGCTAACTTGGCTATCCTCTGTCACAACCGTCCTTTCCTAGCCGGGTTTGAGAGTCAGACAGGATTCCGTCCAACTCTCATTATTGTTGATTAATATCATTGTTATCTCTATTCCCGAGATAGTAAGGGGTCTCGGGAACCTTATTCCTTCCGGTGGCCTTGGCTAGGAAGGAAGCCTGTATATATAGCTTGCTCTCTCCACCCTCTCATTGGATCCCCATCCAACGTCTTGTATATCCAATACAGGACCTTACCTCTCCCAGCGCTTGTACACCTCCCTTGTGTACCCCCCTTGTCTCATGAACCACTCTGCAGTACAGCTGCCTCCCTCTGACACACGCGGCAACTGCCTCCGCATGTCTCGTGCCCCTTGTCCTCTGCCTCTCTCGCCCTCGCCCTTGCCCCCGTCCTAGCCTTTTCCCCTAGTCACATACGTAGCGTTCCTATGTATGTGTCACCCTAACCTTGCCCTTGCCCCGGTGTACCCCTTAGTCGCCTTGTCCTCAGAGCCCTCGTTACACTACGTTGGATCTTTCAAACCAACCGGTACGATGTCCGCGAGCATTCTACTACCCACCGATAGATTCACAGCCTGGAGGGCAACTCCGATTCCATCAGACCCAACAGAACTATCAGCATACTACCGAAGAACTGTAATCGAAATATTCACAGAGACTTATGCCATTGGCGAACAACAAGGAGCGGACCTTCAGAAAGCCGAAAAGCGAATCTGAGAAGCCGAAGACGAAATAACTCTCCTTCGAGAAGATGCAGCAGAGGACAGGATAACTATCCGGAGACTGACTCATGCGTTGGACCTGGCCGACGGTCCAAAGAACCAGAAAATACAAGACCTACCAACCCCACCCAAGTTTAATAGGGACCAGGGCTGGTTACAAGCATGGAAGAACTCTGTGCAAATAAAACTCTCTGGGGACTCGGCGAACTTCCCCACTGTCCACCACCAGCTCTCATACGTCTATGGCCTCCTGGAGGGTAAGGCCATGGACCAAGTACAGCCCTTCGTCAAGGCAACAGGGATTGATCTAGTAGATATCCTGGCACTAATGGCAATCTTGGACCGAGCCTTCGGGGACCTGGATCCTAAAGGAACCGCCAGCAGGGCCCTGCGAGACCTCAAGCAAAAACACAATGAACTATCAACCTATGTTGCCAAGTTCTCCAGGCTGGCAGTAGAGCTCAATTGGAATGACGAAGCCAAGCTCGACCAGTTCAAAGACGGGCTTACCTTCGAGCTGAAAAAGGCTCTAGTCTACTGCCCACCGACCAAGACTCTGGAGGAACTTATTGAGCAAGCTAGCTGGGTGGAACAGCAGACAGCGGCACTAAGAGCCCCCCAAAAGACACTCCCGACCTCGACTCCCCGTACCCCCTTCCCGATAGCACGCACCCAACCCATACCAGTCAACAAGCCTGCACACCCCTCCCTGGTAGCGGGTGGGGCTGCCCCCATGGACCTGTCAGCAGGTAGACCTCATCTTACCCAGGAGGAAAGGGACCGTCGCCGCACTCAGGGTTTGTGCATTGCATGCGGAAAGGGGGACTATTTCATCGCAGCGTATCCCCTCCGAAAAAACCGTTCAATGGCCGCCCACGCCATCTCCAAATCCAGGATCGAAGAGGTGGATGAGTTGGGAAAAGCCCTGTCTCTTACATAGTCACTGACACTAGCAAGGGACCTGCCTCAGGCTATCTATCTTTGTCTTTGTCTGCATCTTCTGTTTCTTCCGCTTCTTCTATTGTTGACGAATCTCGCTTGTTCAGCGAGCATTTTGTTGTATCTATCTCCCTCAATATCAATGATAGAACAATCACCACATCAGCCCTCATAGATTGTGGAGCTTCAAGAATTGTATTCGTTGACCAGGCCTTTGTCAGTAAATTCTCCATACCCATGTTAAAGCTAAAGACCCCCCGTGTTCTGGATGTCATCAACGGTCGACCTATCTCCTCCGGGGATATCGCTGATATTGCGTGCATGTCTGCCCTGGTCAGGGATCACTCTGAAGCCCTCCCGATATTTGTGACTAAGCTCAAATACTCGATTGTGCTCGGAATCCTATGGCTAAGAATGCACGATATATCAGTCAGCTTCGGCTCTTATACTCTGCAGTTCAACAGCCAGTTTTACAAAAAACACTGCGGGAATCCGAAGGCTACCATTACTGGGCTGTGTGCCTTGCCACCTCCGGTAATCTACCTGACCCAGGTGGTGCACCTACCTGCGCACCTCGATGCCAATTCCCCTGTTTCCCCTGTGCCCCCGGTTTCCCCTGTACCACCAGTTTCCTCTATGCCCCCGGATCCCCAAAAACCTCTGAATGTTAGCTTCATCAGGGCAAGGGCTTTCGCTTACCTCACCAGGAGGCACAAGCTAAAGGCTCATGCCCTGTCTATACATGAGATGAACCTGGAAATCAACAAGATGTGGCCTAAGGAGGAGTGGAAGGCCATGGTCCTGGATGAATACCACGAGTTTATTGATCTGTTCTCGGAAAAAGCCGCGGAGAAGCTGGCACCCCACTGACCATATGACCACACAATTCCGCTGGTAGAGGATAAGACCCCCCCTATAGGCCCCTCTATGGAATGTCCCAAGTGGAGCTGGAGGCCCTAAAGAAATACTTGGAGGAAAACCTCAACAAGAGCTTCATTCACTATAGCTCTTCACTAGCGGGTGCCCCAGTGCTTTTCGTGAAGAAATCGGATAGCTCTCTCCGGTTGTGTGTCGATTACCGGGGCCTAAACGAGATAACGGTCAACCTTCTACCCCTAATCCAGGAGATATTAGCTAGGCTCTTCAAGGCCAAATAGTTCACCAAACTGGATTTAAGAGAGGCTTACAACCTGGTACAGATCGCCGAGGGGGAGGAGTGGAAAACTGCCTTCTGAACATGATATGGCCATTTTGAGTATAATGTAATGCCCTTTAGCCTAACCAATGCCCCTGCCTCCTTCCAGCACTTCATCAATGACACCTTGCGGGACTTCCTCGATGTATTCTGCACAGCTTACCTGGACGATATCCTCATATACTCAGACTCCCTAGCGGAACACAAAATCCATGTGAGGCAGGTGCTAGAGAAAATAGAGAAGGCCAGATTATACCTGAAACTGGAGAAATGCGAGTTTCATGTGCAGGAGGTCAAGTATCTGGGGTTAATCATCACTACAGAAGGTATCAGGATAGACCCTACCAAGGTTACCACTGTCCAGGAATGGCAAACCCCAGCAAATCTCAAGGACGTCTAAGCCTTCCTGAGGTTCGCTAACTTTTACTGGCGGTTCATTCTAGGGTATTCAAAGATCATAGCCCCCTTACCGCCCTGACCAAAAAAGACCGTCGTTTCGACTGGAATCCAGAAGCCCAATCTGCCTTCCAAAACCTCAAGGAAGCCTTCTGCTCAGCGCCAATCCTGGCATATTTCAACCCTGACCAGGAGTGTGTCATTGAAACCGATGCCTCTAACTATGTCTCCGTGGGAATCCTCTCTCAAAACGATGATAAAGGCATCCTCTACCCAGTGGTCTATTTCTCAAAGAAGCATTCCCCAGCTGAGTGCAACTATGAGATCTACGACAAGGAGCTAATGGCTATCGTGCGAGCATTCGAGAAATGGAGGCCACACCTGGAGTCAGCCAAGGGGATTATCGAAGTACTTTCCGACCATAAAAACCTTGAGTACTTTACCACCACCAAGCTGCTCAGCCGATGGCAGGCCAGGTGGTCGGAATTCCTCTCTCGGTTCAACTTTAAGATCAAGTACCATCCTGGAAAAGCTGGTGGCAAGCCCGATGCGTTAACTCGGAGATCAGGAGATCTCTCTAAGGGGGGGGATGAAAGGCTAAAATACCAAAATTAGGTGGTATTGAAGCCCGAAAACCTTGATCTGGTGGCCAATGTCCTCGCTGATGCTGAGGTTGATGTGGAAGCCAAGGCCGCCATGGAAGCCGACCTCCGACAACTGGTGAGACGGGCATATGAGGATGACCCCTTGGCCAAGGAAATTATCGCCGCAGTGGATTCTGGCCAGCACCGCCACCTCAAGATCTCCCTAGCCGAGTGTACCATCCAGGAAGGACTCCACTACCACCTCGAACGGCTGTATGTGCCGGAAGGAGAGCTGCACCTTCGATTGATCAAGGAACACCATGACAGCTTGGTTGCAGGTCACCCTAGAGTAGCTAAAACGTTAGAGCTTCTGGCCAGGGAGTACACATAGATCAACCAACGGAAGGACGTGGAGCAGTACATACGGAACTACCATGTTTGCAAACGTGCTAAGCCTGTCTGCCACGCCCCGTATAGGACGCTGAAACCTCTGGATATCTCTGATCGGCCATGGCTGCACCTGACTATGGACTTCTTAACAGGGTTGCCGGAAGACTCGGGGTTTAATGCCATCTTGATGGTGGTGGATTGGTTGACGAAAATGAGGCATGTTATACCTTGCCGGGATACCTGCTCTGCCCCAGAGTTAGCCAATCTCTACCTCAATAATATATTCCGATACCATAGCCTCCCTGAATCGATCGTATCCGACCGTGGCCCCCAGTTTACCTCAAAATTCTGGCAAGCCTTCTACGAACTTCTGGGGATCAAAGCACGTCTGTCAACGGTATATCACCCCCAGACGGACAGCCAATCGGAGAGGATGAACGCCATTATAGAGCAATATCTTGGGGCCTTTGTCAATTATCAGCAGGATAACTGGGTTTCGTTGCTGGCTACCTGCGAATTTGCCATGAACAACTAGTTCTCGGAATCCTCCAAAACCTCACCTTTCCTGGCTAATTACGGTTGGCACCCCCGGTTCGTGGATGCCCTGGCGCCCCTGCAAAAAGCCCACCCCCCAGCTAAGGAGTTCGCAGTTGGAATCGCTGAACTCCACCATACCCTGAAAGCCGAGCTGGGATATGCGCAAGCCCAGCAAGCTGAGTATGCCAATGGATCACAGTTGCCAGCCCCCAGATATCAGCCAGGAGACAAGGTGTGGCTTTCCAGCCGGCACTTCCGAACAGAACACCCCTCCCGCAAGCTGGATCATAAATTTCTGGGACCCTTTGAGGTATTGGCAGCTGTGGGAAGTCACACCTATCGATTGAGGTTTCCCAAAGATATCAAACGACACCTAGTCGTCCATGTCTCTGAGATTGAGCCTGCCGCTAGCGACCCTCTGCCAGGCCAGGAACACCCCCTCCCTCCTCCTGTGGTTATCGAAGGTGAGGAGGAATGGGAGGTGGAGGAAGTGCTGGACTCCCGAAGAAGATATGGGCACCTGCAATATAAGGTCAAATGGCTGGGGGACGAGGAGACGACCTGGCAACCAGCCGAAGATCTAGAGAACGCACAGGACTTAGTCACTCTGTTCCACCAGCATTACCTCCGGAAATCCCACCCCGCCCAATGATATTCTTGTCGTCCTGGTATTGGTTATTAGGGTTGTTATTGTCGTTATTGTCATGGTTATTATTGGTACGTACTTCCGGCGTTGGGGTTGTGTTATAGGTTATTGGTTATTCGCCTGTCTTATTTGTTTGTTTTTTCGCCTTGCTTCGCATCGCTGGGGCTCCGAGCCTAAAGGGGGGATAGTGTCACAACCATCCTTTCCTAGCCGAGTTTGAGAGTCAGACGGGATTCCATCCGACTCTCGTTATTATTGATTGATATCATTATTATCTCTGTTCCCGAGATAAGGGGTCTCGGGAACCTTATTCCTTCCGGTGGCCTTGGCTAGGAAGGAAGCCTGTATATATAGCTTGCTCTCTCCGCCCTCTCGTTGGATTCCCATCCAACGTCTTGTATATCCAATACAAGACCTTGCCTCTCCCAGCGCTTGTGCACCTCCCTTGTGCACCCCCCTTGTCTTGTGAACCACTCTGCAGCACAGCTGCCTCCCTCTGACATACACGGCAACTGCCTCCGTGTGTCTCGTGCCCCTTGCCCTCTGCCTCTCTCGCCCTCGCCCTTGCCCCCGTCCTAGCCTTTTCCTCTAGTCACACACGTAGCATTCCTACATGTGTGTCACCCTAGCCTTGCCCTTGCCCCGGCGTACCCCTTGGTCACCTTGTCCCCAGAGCCCTCGTTACATCCTCGGACAGGATTGAATGGGAAGACTTCAAGCAAAGGCTAACCTAAGAATACATTCCAACAGATTACCTCAACAAACTGAAGATAGCATTCGCAAATCTAGCCTAGGACCTGAAGAAACCCCTGACAGCCTTCAATGAGACATTCAGATCAATAAGATTGCGGCTACAGATAGTAAAGAAGGAAAGAACAAACGATAAACTCAACGCAACCATCTATGACAGCTATATCACGAAGATCGAATATGCAGTAACGAAAGAGAAGAATAGTGGACCCGCATGCTTGGTCTATAGGGCATATGTGCAGTAGGTGGCATTACAGGAGGGAAAACGCAGACCCACCCTCACACAGGCCATGGCATTCTGCAGCAAAATGGACAATATTCACAACCGTCACACAAGCATTACTATTGAAAGGCTCGATAATATAAGTTCAAGTCTACCTACTGGTGTAATACCAGCACGCCCCCTCACTTCCTCGAAAGGTGGTGATGCTATGGACATCTATACTATGAATACAAATCGAGGAAGGTATGGGGGAGGGCTAGGGAGGGGTGAGCAGAAAGGAGTGTCGGGTAGGAGAAGTCTCAAAAGGGAAGGTGGTACGGTACAGTTCTTAGCCTAGCTATGATCCATGGCAGTGCTATGATCCATGTCAAACATCCCTGCTGCCAACCCCCTCGTCGCCTTTCTTAACGCATATCTCCAGGCCTAGGAGGTTGTGGCCCCTCCCACACATACCGTTCGTTTCACCAGCGCTAGCACAATCAAACCTGCTTATACAACCCCTGAAATGCCTAAATATCCGGAAGCAGTTATGCAAAAAGCGATGCAACATGCCTGTAGAGAGCCCGATATACCCATCCTTCGATTAGCACAGCTATATGGTGTTGACAAGACCACACTGGGTCGCAGAGTGAAGGGGAAGCAGGTCAAGCAATCTAATGCACGGCGTAATGACCAGTTGTTCTCTCCGGGTGAGGAGAATGCAATTATCGATCACTGTGATACCATGGGAAAGCTGGGATTTCCGGTCTCTAAATCTATGCTAGTGCAGCTTGCACAAGATATGCTCAACAAGCGGCCAATCAGCCTCAGCAGTGAACAACAAACTATCAAAGGCACTACGGCCAAGGATATGGAGAATGCAAATAAGGTCCACATTATTGGGGGCCATTGGTTTGATCGGTTCATGCGTCGGCATCCGGATTTTAAGTTGGCATTTGTACAATATCAAGAGCGAGGACGGAAAGCAGCTGCTGATCCAGAGGTACAGCAACATTTCTTCAGGTTACTGGCCAATCTTGTGCGTCGACAAGGTATTAAAGAGGATGATATCTGGAATTGTGATGAGAAGGGTATTACTATGGGTCGAAATGGAGCTCGAGATATGGCGATAGTAAGAGTAGGACATCGAGGGTATGCGGTAACTGAGGGATCACGGGAATTCTGCAGTGTGCTAGAAACAATCAGTGCTACAGGGCAAGTTCTACCTCCCTTTATTGTATGGCAAGGCAAAACCCACCATGAGTCATACTATCAACTAGGAGAAGGGGGGGGGTGCATGCTCGTGATGCAACATTTGCAGTTTCACCTAGTGGATATATGGATAATGAGCTTGGATTGGAGTTTATCAAACACTTCAATACTCATACACAGACGAGCACGCAGGCTCATACACAGACGAGCACGTAGGCTCATGAGCAGCGAGCACGAGTGCTCATTGTTGATGGACATGCATCACATGTTGCCTACCCAGTTGTTGACCATGCTCTCAAGCAGAATATTCATGTCATATGCTTGCCTTCCAAAAGCACCCACCTACTACAACCTCTTGATGTTGGCTGCTTCGGTATTTTGCAGAAGGCTTACCAACACAACCTCCGTGAATGGATCCACCTAAATCCACTTGCAGTCCTCCGCAAGTCCGACTTTCTTGAGATCTTATTTCCAGCGCGAGATAAGGTATATACAGTGGCAATCATTACAGCAGCATTCAGGGCTTCTGGCTGTTGGCCTATTGATATTCTTGCAGCTCGTGGAGGCCTCCCCCCTCCTCTACCACCAACTGAGGCTAGTGCTATTATGATGGCGCAATCTGAGACATCTACATTAAATATCCGTGTACTGGATACCCCCATTCAGCTTCGTGCTATGGCAAACAATATAGAGGCAGCTATTCCTGAGATAACAGCCTCTGCTCGAAATCTCCTACATGCATTTGTTGATACAGCCACACAAAAGGTTGCTGAATATCGAGATATTAACCCTCGTGCGGTGACCCTCAACAAGCTCCGGAATGGCAAGGTTCGTAGGAATAAAACCAGCAAGAAACATCTTGGCAATATGGCAAGAGTGATAGATCGTCGAATGGTTGATGCAGGGTTAAAAGAAATTGCTCGAAAAGAGGCTGCAGATATAGTAGCTGAAGAGGCCAAAATAGCACGGAAAGCAGAGGCTGTTGCTAGAAAGCTTGCTAAAGAGCAGGCTATGCAACAGAAGAAGGCTGCTCGAGAGGTACAGGCTGTGCTGGAGGCTCAATGGAAGGCAGATTATACTGCAGCTGAGGCTGCGTGGCATATTGAACGGGATCAGGCCCGTCTAGAGCATAAGAAGCCTCCAAAAAAGCCGGTGAAGCCACCTAGACCTAAGGTGGTTGCAGATAATATGGTGGGTGGAGATCAAGGTTTGGAGGGTGTTGGGAGTGTAGAGAATGAAGAGGCTCAAACCGCAGAAGAGCTGGAGGCCACGGAGGATCAAGATGCAGAAGAATTGGCTGATATGGTTCGAGAGCTCGAAATAGCCGAATTTTGCAATGTAAGTGCCAATATTCTATACCGCCCCATAGCATGCTATACCACCCTATAGCTATATACTGTATTCTAACATCAATATAGATAGTAAATTAAGGTTTTGGCAGTATGTAGGCTTTTCTATTTATGATATCTATAGATGGGGGGTCATATTGTATGTGGGGGGGGTATTGTACTATTTTGGAGGTGGATTTGTGTGTATGGTGATTTCACATAAGTTATTCCACTAGCCAGTATGCGTATATTGTAGAGCATATTCAATAGTATTGACAAACAATTTACCCGATCTATCGAGGAAACATACCTAGAGTAGTGTGCTGGGATATGACTTGCGGCAGGGGTAGCGACATGGATCATAGCGCCGCCATGGATCATAGCTAGGCCAAGAACTGTAGAAGGCAGCAGAGAGAGGACCAAGGAGAAGGACAAGGTAGTAATACCCATAGTAAAAAACTCAAGCTCTACGACAAAGAACTGGATGGAAGGATGCTTTCACTGCTATAGTCCTGGCCACGTTAAGAAGGACTGCCTAGGGCATAAGAAACTCTTTGAATCACATGCATGTCATGATGCTCAGGCTAGGATTACAGAAGTCGAGGATGATGATAAGGATATGGAGGTTCAAGTAAAAGACAGAGGGGTCGCTTAGCTGCAAAGTGTACCTCTAGTGAGGTCTCTCGGATTGGTATCGGGAATATTATTAATAAGGGAACAGAAGTATTATTAAGGAATAAGGATAATATAGAAATGGAGGACTTGTATGTTAGCTACTCACCAAAGGCAAATCTTCTCTGTTTCAATGGACAAATCTATTTTAATGTTCACAATACTATACAAGAGAGATATCATAAAGCAGCACCAATGAGAAGCCCCAAAATAGGTGATATATCAGAAGTTAAGACAACACTGAAATGGTGGCAAGCACAACGAAGAGGATTTAACACTAACAATACCCAAGTATGCTGGAAGAGTGCATATATATTGAAGGATGATGGGGCTTCAGACAACTTTGTGAGTATGAGCTATGTGGAAGCCTTGAGACATACCTCAGGAGTGGTGATAGAAGAAAAGGATATGGGATTCATGAGGGTACGAACAGCTGACACACATAACCCAGCAAGAATTCCCAAACGGGCGATTAAACTAAGGTTAAGAGTGGGTACATATAAGTATGAGTCATGGTTTACGATATATGACTTGACAGATTATGATATTATCCTAGGTAAGCGGTGGATGTAGCACATTAACCTTCACCACCAGATTAACCATAAAACAAATTTAATGTGGATTTGGGATGAACCTAAGGAAGATAAGAGTGTAGACCAAACATTGCACATGTTGAAGGGGTTGGGGCCAGATAAGGGAAGAATGGGGAAGAGAGAGGCATGGGTGATGGACGCAGTGAAGGAAGGCATAGACTTATGCTTTGTGGATGATATCATTAGAAGCAGAAGGAGGAAGTTGAAAAGGGGTATATAGGTGGAGGTTCGACAGGTGGAACAGGAAGACATATTAGAAAGGGATATATGGAAGGAGCTGGGAGAGATAGAAAAGGAGGGTATGAGGTCGGTGATAGCACAGAATATAGTGTTGTTCCAACCAGTATTATCACTGCCTCCAGCATCCCGAGAGATATTTAAAATAACCCTGAGGGAAGGCCCTATACCAATCATAGACCATGGCAATCTTCAGTCTTTGAGGATGAGGAAATCCTTAGACAAATACAAACTGGACTAGAAAAAGGGTGGGTGTCACCATCAATTTCAGAATTCGCCTCCCCGATACTATTTGTCCTGAAGAAAGATAGCAAGTTGAGGATGTGCATCGACTACCGCCGACTAAATGATATTACCGTCAAAGACAGATACCCTATACCAAATATTGATGATCTCCTACATAGGCTGAAGAGTGCTTCATAGTTTACCAAGTTAGATCTAGCAAGTGGGTACCACCAAGTAGCAGTAGCACCTAAAGATCAAGCAAAAACCGCTTTTACTATGAAATTCGGGAACTTTGAATGGAACGTACTACCGTTTGGATTATGCAATAGACCCTCACATTTCATGCGAATGATGAATAGGTTGTTGAGGAAAGGAAGGATGCAGAGCTATGTAGTGGTATACCTAGATGATATTTTAATCTTCAGTAGAACACAAAGTATAATTGTTTATAAAGGGGACTAGAGAATCTGATTAGATTAGATGATCTAATCAGATAATCTCAGGCTAGTAATGTATACTACAAAGTAGATTACTAATAGTGTATTATTAATCCTCACTATTAAAGTTATTACCAGTAGCATAAGATTACTGTAATAGGTAAAGTAGTATAGGAGTGCCAAAGGCACTTAGAAATTAACTAGTGGAACTTCTATATTAATTGTACTCTAACTATGTTCTGAGTTCTAACTATCTGTCCAACTGAAGGGAAATTCAGGGGACTATATGTGTTTCCAACGGGGCAGTGCTGGGGCAATGCTGAGGCAGTGCATCATTATCTGACCCTTACATATGATAAAGATTAGTATCATCTGGTCCTCTAGATAGTACTTCCAAATACTATCTAGTACAAAATAGGTTAAGTCTTAACTTAGACTTATACATGTGAAAGCATATGAAAGCATATGATAATATGTGAAAGCATGTGAAATATTAGCAAGGCAGACAGCATATAGAATGTTGTGTGTTTTGAGATACTTGCTGAGTAAGAAAATACATAAGAAATACATTTGTGAGGGAGAGGGTTAGTCATAGGGTATGAGTAAGCCACTTCCTTACATGCCTCCCTGTTTAGATAAAAACTCCATCCTAAGAAATAAACAGGGGAAATGGGTTATGTACATTAGTAGTTAACATTCAACCCATAATACCTATTGTTCCTGTCCATATAGGTACTACTTCCTTCTGCTCCTGTGTCATACCTAACATTATTATACCCTTCCTTGAAATCCTTATTAACAGCAATGTCATCAAAATACTGACTAATTACCCTTTATGATTGTCTTTCTTCAAAGAAATGTCTGAGCATCAATTGGGGTAAGTCTACCTCTTTACCTTTGCCTTTGTCAATCTTGACTGCATTAGATGAGACAGGAGTAGCAAGGACTTTCTTTCTTTCATCATCAATTATTTGCAAGGTTTCCTTCCTTGTCTTATTTTTGCCAAGCTTATCCTCACCAACCTTTCTCTTTTTGTAAGTTGCCTGCTTACTACCAGTCAACCAGAATTGTTTTTTCAATAACTTATCAACACCATCAGCATATACCTACTCATCAAACTTATGAGGCCATCCCTTCCATTTCACCTTGTACTGCAGCTTCCCTGTTCTAGGTTGTGACCTAAATTCCAACACCCTTTCCACCTCATACCTGTCTTCCTTAACTAGTCCTGGTTGTTCCAGAGTCCTGGAAGGGAACAGTTGTATTGGATTAGGGAAGAAGGGTTTCAGAAGTGAGGTGTGGAAGGAATTGTTGATATTATTGAGGTCAGGGAAGTCAGTGAAGTCAAGTTTAGCATTTTGACTCCATGGTGAATATTTAGTAATAGTGAAGGGGCCTATCCATTTAGGGGATAGTTTGGAGGAGTGATACCTTGCTGGGAGGTTTTTTGTTGATAGCATTACCTGATCATTGCTTGGTAATCAGGGGAGGCTCTTCTGTATTTGTTGGCTTGCTGAATTTGGTCCTTTTTTGCTTTAGTAAGGTTTTCAGCAACCTGGTAAAATCTGGTTATAGGGTTTGAATAGGTAGGAATTGGGTGAGGTAGGATAGGTGGTGACAAATTAGGCTGGTATCCTAGCTTAGTGACAAAAGAGGAAAGTCCTCTTATAGTACTAACTCTTGCATTTACCTTGTTTGAACAGAAGGTGTGGCTTGTACCCAATTCAATCCCTGCTCTAGCTTCTTAGCTGCAAACATAGGAATAATTATCCTATTCTTTCTTTCACTTATCCTATCAGTTTGGGGGTGATATGTGGAAGATGCTTTATGCATAATTCTATTATTCTGCATCCAATCTTGAAATGTAGTAGACATAAACAAGGGGTCTTGGTCAGAAACAATTTCATAAGGAATCCCACATTAGGCTTAATGAATCTTTCAAAGATATCAATAACCCCTAATGTGTCAATATTGTCTGCAACAGGTAACAAGAATGTGAAATCAGAATGCCTGTCAGTCATGACTAATAACTTATGAAATAACAACATGTGAGGCTTATCATCTTTGGGAGTTCTGTAACCAAGAGTAAATTTAGTACAAGAAATCATAACAGGTTCCATACTAAGAAAATCCATTTCCATACTACCCCATGGCCTAATAGGTACATTCAGAAGAGTAAGAAATCCAGGAGGTTTCTGTGTAGATCTTTTGGTGATTTGGCAGGTTTCACAACTCCTCACAAATTGTTCAACCTGTTTATAAAAATCCTGAAAGATGTATTTATTTGTAAGCTCTTCTGCTGTTTTTGCAAGGCCTCCATGTCCAGTGGTGACATGTG
>WHUX01000220.1:0-85780 GCA_015179025.1 Terfezia claveryi | reverse complement strand
ATATAATATGTCTCAAAAGCACGAGTTTCTCGTATATATATATATATAAGCCTGCGAATGTATGGATTTCTCACATATATATATATAAGTCTGCGAATGCATGGATTTCTCGCATATATATATATATGTCTTCAAAAGCACGAGTTTCTCGCACATATATATATAAGTCTCCAAAAGCACGAGTGTCTCGCACATATATAAATAAGTCTCCAAAAGCACGAGTTTCTCGCATATATATATATGTAAGCCCGCGAATGCATGGATTTCTCGCATATATATATATAAGCAGCGAGCACATGGGTTTCTCGCATATATATACTTATATGAGCCCGCGCATGCATGAATTCCTACGGGATATATCACAAAGCGTGAACTCCGCACATATCGCAGTACTTGTCTCGTTCGCAGTACCACGACTACGATTTCCCAATATGACTATTACCAGGCCAGGCATTGAGTAGTACGGCACCCGCGTGCGAAAGGGGGGCTGAGCGCCGTTGATCACTGTCGTGCCACTTCTCTTATTATCCCCTATCTCATTGTCTTCGGAAAGTCTAAATTGTCGGCCTTAGCAGTCGGCCTTGGCAACTATGGTTTCCCTGTATATATACTTCCCTTCCCCGCGCTTTTTCCCTTTGCTCATTATTCCCAACATATTACAGCGAGTATTAGAGAGAGCATTAGAGCGAGCATTAGAGCGAGAGTAGTCTGGTTGGTAGAGCGAGAGTTAGAGCGATTGATACAATGAGAGTTAGAGCGAAGCCTAGGCCAAGGGTTAGAGCGAGTGTTGCTGCACACATGTTCCGTGTACATATCTATTGCTAAATACCTCTCTGTGTATATAATAATTGGCGAATACAATGAAGATTTCTGCTGCATGCATATTCAAAGGTTGCAAACCCGGCTACATAGCTGGCTGGTGTAAGAACGTAGCAGATGCAAGCTGTAAGCGGGTTGTGTTTACCCACCAAGTGCGTCGGGACAAAGGTTGCATGTATGCTTGCGTCCCAGGCACGGGGGCAACATCCCAGTGCATCCCAGATGCGAGAGCAACTGCCCAGCATTGGTGTTGCGTCCCAGGCGAGGGGGCAACGTTCCAGTGCGTCCCAAGCGCGGTGGCAAAGTCCCAGTGCGTCCCAGATGCGAGAGCAACTGCCCAGCATTGGTGTTGCGTCCCAGGCGTGTGAGCAACGTCACAGTGCATCCTAGACGCGAGCGCAACTGCCAAGAATTGGTGTTGCGTCCCAGGCGTGTGAGCAACGTCCCAGTGCGTCAGGACGCTGGCGCAACAAGCGTTCGCGTCCTGATTTTGAGTTATCGTCCCGTGCGTTACATGCGTCTGACGCACAGGACGAAAATATTATTTTTGCTGATGCTCCTCCAGGTTTGAAACTTGACAGCGGGTGGTGGGAGAGCTGCTCCTGACATGACTGCGTACCAGTTGGTCCAAAGGATCCAACGTAGTGTAACGACGACTCTAGGGGCAAGGCGACTAAGGGGTACGCCGGGGAAAGGGCAAGGCTAGGATAACACACACGTAGAAACGCTACGTGTGTGACCAGGGGGAGGCTGAGACGGGAGGCAAGGGCAAGAGGCAAGAGAGGCAGAGGGCAAGGGACACGAGACATGCGGAAGCAGTTGCCGCGTATGTCAAGGGAGGCAGCTGGGCTGCAGAGACAAGGCGAGGCAAGGCAAGGAGGTGCACAAGGGAGATGCACCAACGTGGAGAGAAGCAAGGCCCTGTATTAGATATACAAGACGTTGGATGGGGATCTAACGAGAGGGCGGAGGGACGAAGATATATATACATGATTCCAAGCCAAGGCCGTGGAAGGAATAAGCTTCACGAGATTCCTATCTCGGAAGCTAAAATAGCAATCACCCATCGACGACACCCGAACAAGCCTGTTCGAGTGTCAAAACAGCACGACACCCGAACAAGCCTGTTCGAGTGTCAAATCAAGACTAAGAACACGGTTGTGACACCTAAGATTGTATGAGTTTTCTCAGCTCTGAGATATTGTCAGTACAGGCATGGGAGTTATTTATATGGGAATTAGATAGGTGTATTGGTAATGGTGCAACAGCGAAGTTATAAGAGTTATACCTTGTATGAGCACATACATATCCAGAGGTGTTGAGTACTCTGAAATATAGTATATTCCACAATGATCATTCCTTTGAGCCACACCTTAGTCTTAGATGATGTATCTAATATTATAGACATGCCAAGTCTCTCTATATTACAATTGGGTACATAGATGCATGTGTGGATTTATTACAATAGTATATCTATGTAGTATATCAGATAGTAATACTAACTAATGCAGGTAAAGACTTGCTTAGTTTTTAACTCTATAGCATTATCTATATATGTTAGAACTTTAGAGTAAGAATGAATATCATAGGGAAGCCAAAGTATATAGTGGTCCTACATGGTAAACTAGAGTGACTCAACTATAATATATATAGAATATTTGTATATGTATGAATGTAAGGTCCTTATGTATGTGGGTAGTGATAGATTGAAGTAAATATGGTAGTTTTAGCAATAATGGCATATGATGGTGTGTGGCATAGATGTATGTTTTTTCTCAAAATCATTATCTTAGTCTAGACCACTCCCAAGTATCCAACCTCAATTCGAATACCTCCACTAGCTATTGCCTCCTCTCTTTACATACTGCTCTATCTCCTGCAAGAATTCTTACAACCCCCATATTGATATCCTTTATAGGATGTTTATCCAAAAAGCATACCGTATATTTAAAGCAACAACTTCCCTATCTGCTTTCACTCCCCTTTATCCATCTTCTTAACCTTTTCAAAATCAAAGGTCCCTTCTCAAACTATCAATCAACACCTCATCATCTATGTTAAGAAAACCTACTGAAATTTCTTTGGCTACTTATAGACCTCCTATCTCTTCTTTCAAGCTTACCTAAGTTATCTCTTCAGCTCCCTCCACCCTTATTATCCTCTATTCTTGGGTATTATTATATTGCTCTAATTGACTATACCTCCCAATTTATTCTTAAAGATTGTATATAAATCTATACTTAATATAGGACCCAGTTGTTAGTAGTTGTATAATATTTAAGGTAACCTTGGTTAGGTAGAGATTGCAAAATCCTTTTTTTTAGAGTCTATATATTTGTATAGTCTAAGGCTATGAGACAGCCCTGTTCCTCGACTTTGAAGGTTTAGTACTCTCATTTACCTAACCACCCTACCTCTTGATCAATACAACAGAAATAACCTTTTTTTCTACTACTACGCTCAACAGCCCTTCCCTAATAAATAATAGCCTTTGCTACTACACTTCTTACCCACTCTCCCCTCCAAGCTACTATAGGCATAATTAGGCTTTTGTTCCCTTCTATACTTACCTGCTCACCCATCTCTTTCTAATTCCCCTATCTTTAGCCAATCTCTTTCCCCTATAGATAGACTAATGCTATATGCCTGCTATTAATCCAGCCTATTAGGTCCACCGAATTATCCAATTTAGTTTACTAAGCTCAAAAGTTGTCTAGTAATAGATGTTGTTAAGCCTTCTCTTCTGGTAACAATAGACTTAGTTATCCATTTAACCATCCTCTTCTGCCTATTTTCTGATAGACAAATTAATGTTTCTGTATTTTCTGATAAATCATCTACAGCACTATCCTAAAAGATCTCCTAGAGGAATATCATAAGAGGTTTTGAGAGTGATATAGCTGTAAGAAGACCCTGTTGCTGTAGACGTTTGATGTCTACAGACTGTCCTAGAGGGGATAGTCTTAATAGGTAGTAGCAGCACCTTCTTTGTCCATTTTGTAGGTTTCAAAGTCAATTCTGCTAGAGGAGGTCTTATTATATTCCAGCTATATATCATTCATAACCTCAAATTTCTGAATATTCCTTTGAGGAGGGAATTAGATATCCAATACCAGATCTTGTAGCATGCTCTGGACGGAGCATACCGGCCTTCTCGATATTTGGCATAGTACTAAGTTTCTACCTCTGTAATTAGAGGCTCCTTAAGAAACAAGTCCCCTACTCCTTTCTGCATGAAAATATTTACTCTCTCATTGCTAGGAATGCCTTCATGGGTTCTTATCCACTACCCCTAATCCCAGCTTCTCTAGCTTCTCCTTAAATTCTATTCACCGCCAACTATATATTCCTCATCCTTGCTTTTCCTCTTCATCTTGCCTTTTTGAGAGCTGCAATTACTGCCATTAAGTTTGTCAGATCAAAACCTTCCAGTCTAAAAGTGTCTTTTCTAGAGCTTTTCTAATAGTAGTGAATCTGCCATCCCATACCATTTACATATCTATCCCAACACTTTTTTCTTTATCCCTCTTTCCAAATACTACTCCTCCTCAACCTTGCTATCTGGATATACTATTACCATATCTGCTTTTACTCCCTCAATCTTTTTTGTCCACTAGTGTAGTTTATTATCCTATGATAGCTCCAAGTTTACTACTGATATGTCACTACTCTAATTGATCCTCCAATACTTAACTTTTCACTTTCATTTTCTTTTAGTCTCCCAAGTCCCTACCTTGCTCTATATTACTGATACTAGCGAGGTAGAGCCCCCTTCCTTCAGATTATCCTGTAGTTTAGATAGTCTTCCAAAGTCATTCTAGGGTTTCTTCAAGTATACTATTATCAAGCCATAGATTAACTAGCACCTTAGGATCTCATATATCTTTCTCATAAGTCTAGCTTGAGCTGCATCTATAACCATTTTTAGGTTCTCTACCCCTGTATTTTGGCTTACTAGGTCTCATCTTGAACTATACATCGCATTGATACAATTCTTGAGTGCTTGAGACTGTAACTTCTCGAATTCCTCTTTCTAGTCCCTTTGTCTCTACTATTCTAGACCCTACAGTACTACACCTTGATAAGCCCTTCTCTAGCTATTGGTGCTTATAACCCAATTCGAGTTATCCTGGCCATTAAGCTGTCCTAGCATTTTCTAAGTGTTTAGGATCCTACTTTTCCAGTGCATCTTAAATACTAGACTCTTATCCATGATAATCCCAATTTAACTTAACACACTTAACGTCTTTCTAACTGACTCAAGATAGGTAGAATGTTTTCTCTACTCTGGAACAGGTATCACATCTACTAGTATATAATGATCCTTATCAGTTTAAAGATATAGGTCAAGCTTATGCAGTAAAGGTAAGAAAATAGGTAGATGGTAATATACTCACTAGGTATAATGGTCTCTGTTACCTCTATGAGGGTCTGATCCAGACTACCTATCAGGTGTATTATTTTTAAACTAACAAAAATCATTGTTTGCCAGTAGATGTAGTAGTCTATAAACATACCAAGTACTTGATATATTGTCTGCATATATATTTGGTTGTATATTCGCAGCCTGCCCAAATACTGTATGCTAGTAATATATCAGCCTGAATGACTTAATTGCATAGATAAGAAGCTTATATGACTTTGTTCTGTCCTACTTGAGAATTTTGTTGATTTATAATTAGGACCATCTTGCCCAGAAAGCCATACGGTTCTTCTGAAGGATAGTCTAAATACAAATATTGTCTTGCTCATGAATGCAAAATGAATTTTCTTCAGAGGCTAGATTATTCCTCCTCCAGAATATGATAACCAAATATAATACAGGGAAGATGAAATAGTAATAAGTACTTTTAAATTAAAAAAGAAAAAAAAAAAAAAAAGAAAAGAAGATCAATTTCATTAGTACTAATGAACATGAAATTGTACTAAATAATAAATATTACTATACTTAGTTATCAATATGGACATTGATGATACTTAGTAATGAAATATCACTATGATCCTCCAGTTCTGCTTCCAAGTCCACTTCCAAGTCCACTTCCAAATCTAATTGGGACTGTGCATCTTAGTCAATAGGAGGATTTAAGCAACTATGTATATGATAGATAATAGCAGCTGCTACTGTGCAAATTACATTTAATACAGCCACATCATCGAAGTTTAGCATTTCCCCTTGCACTTGCAGGAATTCTGTCATAAATTGTAAGTCTAGATGGGAAAATACTTCAGAATGTGGAAGATATACTTCACGATATAAACTAAATGCAGTATGACCAGCAGCGTCACGAGGTGTACAGTGAAAATATATTTCTAGACCCAAGCTTCTCCTCGAGTTCCGCCAAGGAAATTGATACTCAATCGACCCCGAGGAAAACTAATAGCCTAGTTGTATGTCTTTAACAAAGCTCTATTTAGATTTATTTTAATTCAAGTACGTAATATACTAAATGCAGGAATTAAATGAATTGCCCGTGAGCGGTCCAGACCATATATTGGACATACCCCACCTAGCCCCGGTGATATGCTTGTAATGAAGTTCATCTGAAATAATATTCGATACCCAAAAATGCAAAAAAGGAATTGCCGCAGTTGAAGCGGTGGAGGTCCAGGCTTTACCTTTATTTTTTTTATTTTTTTTTTTATTTTGATTTATTTTAAATATACTCGTAACTCCTATTCGATCCCAGTGAGGGGACCATGAGGAGGCACCCAGACACCCAGTACAGGGCAAGTTAATGCGCCAGGTCCAGCGCACGGAAAGCAAAAAGTAAGATACATAGATTCAAGTGAAACGAACCCCAAGCTGTTATTATGACAGCTTGGAATCCGCGATACGACCAATCATCAATACTGGAGCTTGGAGGGCCTCAGTTGATAGCATGTGTGCTTGCCATTCAGGTAAAGAGCGTGAGGTAACCCACCCAACCCCTCACGTAGACTATAGCCAACGGTACTTGCGAACCGAACTATCACTGGTCAGTTAATTGCTCGGGTGGGCTTGCGCCATGATATCGCCAGGTAAATGAGCCACAATAGTCTGCCCATGCACCGCCGCAGTATGTAGGTAGCCACACTAACACCAGCCGTACAGTACTGTTCTACGCTATTGTTTATTTCAGTTCCTGGGCCACCAACAAACACCAACCCTCGACTCCACATCACCAGTATTTACGCAAACACCTCGTATGGCTGACCCTAGAGCACCCCCTCCCTCCGTTGTTGACCTGCACGCCCAACTTCGGTCAAAACTCGCCCTCGATGCACTGCCCCTAGGTCCTAGTGACACTGAACAGGCCTTTGCAGCGGCCCTGGATGCCATCGCAGGTCCATCTAAAAACCTCACAGCCATAGCTCATTTGATCAGTTTCTTTTACAGCGTTGTGTCCACTAATATTGATCTCAGTACCATGCTTCCAAACCTATCCCACGAAATCTTGATCAATCTCAACGATATCAATAGCGAGATCACACATGCATGGGCGACGGTCCTTTGCCTAGACGGTCCTCAGCTCTCTACCGATACAGTGTTGTTGGCTGTCAGCAATCTCTTCTCCGCCGCTACTCCCCGAGTTCAGGAAACACAAAAGCCACAGGAAGCTACGAGTCGTAACACATTATTAAATACTCCGAAGATACCAGTCACGCCCAGCAAGCGTCCTGCTATAGTCGAGGACGACACACCTGTCCACGCAAACTCTGCTCTGCCATATTCCGCCCTGGCCCATACACGTGCTCATGTCGATCCATTCCTACGTGCAGAGCTACGCGGCACGATCCTAAAGAATGTCAAAGGCTTCTATAAGTTCTTCCCTGGGATTACAGAGCAACAGTGGACTTGTGCGGTCAATTGCCCAGCATCGTGTGACTGTATTTCTCCTCAATCTAGTAACCTCCCTCATTCTAGTGACCCTCCGTTCACTATTCCGAATTTTCCGACCGAGATCACTGAGCGCTCTGTCCTCCAATGGTTCGAGTGCTTTAACAAACAAGACCATTCCAGAACATTCTATACCTCCTGCAAGCGTCCCTTAGCAGAGTCACTCAGCGCCTCAAATCGACAATGTGACCTCTTCCTGGCACCTACTTGCACAAAATTCGGAACTTCCGAGGCGGCTCCCGCAGCAGCGCACACCTGGCCTTCTGTGTTGGTTCCTGTGGAGTTAAAAGCTTCTCCAGCCAAAGACGCGGCTGCGGACACTACTGTCCAGCTGGCAAGCTATGTGCGAGAAGTCTTCGGTGCACAGTACACCCGCAGGTTTGTACACGCATTTACCATCTGTGGGAGTCTTGTTAGGTACCACCTATTCGACCGTGCGGGAGGGTCTATCTCGGAAAAAATAAACATCAGGAAGAACCGTCGAACAGAGGAGTTATTCATCAGAATACTTCAAGCGTATCTATCTATGGACCCCACGCAGTTGGGATTTGATGAGAATTATGAATATGTTTGGGCGAACAATACCACATCATCCATACCTTCCCCTGAGGCCCCCATGCCACAATTTTTCAAGTTTGGCGGAAGAAGATTCCAGCTCCTAAAAAATGTATTCCATCGATCAGTGATTGTGTCCCGAGGTACGACAGTTTGGGAGGCAGTGGACTTGGGTTCGGGAGAGGCATGTGTTATAAAGGATTCATGGCGGGCGAGCTGGAGAACCGCCGAAGGGCATTTACTCGCACTGGCGCATAACAAAGGAGTTTTTGCCCTGTCTACTCCAATTGTTTATGGAGATGTTGTGGTACAATTAGGAGAACAGGCAGTAGTAGATACAATTGACCATATCAGGATGGGTCTCTGCTATGATGACGCCAGAAGGATGGTAATCAAGTTCAAACCGGAGGATGATCTGTACTCATTGGGCACTTCACTTCCAGTCATTCAGGTAAGCATAGGACCTAGTCAGAAGTGGAGCTTCAGAGCAACCGAGAAATCGATGATGCGGGAAGGGACGCGGAAACGCTCTTTACAGGCAACTATAGCAGAGGAGAATGCCAGCGAGGTCCGGCAGAGCAAGGTTAGGAGAGTAGAGAATATTGAGAGTACTCGGAGTCGCGGTTCCAGAGGAAAAAGTGTCGTGGCCTATAGGCGCACAGGAAGAAGTCAAGCGCACTTAACTGCGACTACCACCAAAACTCTTCAGAGTATCTCTAGGCAGAAAGCTAATAGAAGCAATGATACGCCCAGCAACACAGCCACCACCAGTGCACCTCCTAAGCAAAAAGGTAGCTGCTCTTCAGTCAAAGATCTAATGGTTGTCACAGGAAATCCTGAGCTCGACTGGACTCTAAACGCCCCATCAGGTGTAACCGAAACCTCACCGACCCCGCGAGAATCTGCAGACCATAGTTCGGTTGTTGACCCAGAGATGGTGTTCATGGATATGACGCACTCGGTAATTGTTTCCCATGGAGTTGGAGAAGACATTCAGAATTTCACATCTGTAAGAGACTTAATCAAGGGCATGAGGGATGCAATTAAATGTTAGTATATGATTCTAGATTGGGATGAGATCCCTAGCTAAGTTCTGTAACTTATAGGCCATAAATCCCTGTTCGAGTCCGCCGGGATCCTGCACCGGGATGTTTCTCCTGGCAATATTATGCTCTCCAAATACAGAAGCAGGAACATCGAATCTGGAAGTGGTATCGTGTCTTCCGAGGCACCACATGGCTTTCTCATTGACCTCGATCTAGCCAAATATGTTGGTCCCATACAAGCTACTGCTGACAGTACCTCGAAATCTATGCGCAGGCGGACAGGCACGATGCTTTTCATGGCAATTGAGATCCTCCAAGGTACCTGCTTGCGCCATAGTTGGCGACATGACCTAGAATCATTCTTCTATGTTTTCATCTGGTTATGTGTCACACGGCATGATGGTTACTTAGAGGCGAGGATCACGTTTGAGAAACAATGGGCGGGTGGCAATGCTGTACTTGTAAAGAAACTGCAGGCCACCCAACAGATAGAATACGAGGAAATGATGGAATGGATTCCGGAGAGTCTGAAGGGTGGGGCAGTTGAGAGGGTCGTGTGGAGTTGGAGGGAAATTCTATTTCCCACTGATGTAAAAAGTAGGAGAACCATGATGGGGGAGGAGGGCAGGGATAGGGAGGCGGTGTACAATGACATGCTTCTTGTGCTAGAGAAGGAGTTGCAATGAATTGCAATATGGAAGATGTTAGGTTCTTGAGAAACACCAGGGTTGTTCGGTTTATGCTCATGTTGTAATTAGCTATGTTTTTACTTTGCAATAGCACGATGTTGGTACCAATGGGCTTGGTTAATTAGCACGGGGTCTGACATATCTTTACTTGTGTTGATCCAATTGTCAAAGAGGTCTTCTTTGTTTGTACAAGTTCGCGTGTCAGTAGGAGGTCTAGTTCGAGGTCTTCTTGCACAAGGAAGCAATTTCTGTGGACTCATCAATATGGCAGTCATGAGACCAACAGATGAAGTCACGAGATGCTTTCCTGCTACAGTATACTCTCGATATAAGAATATCGTCAGGCGGGGGGGGTATATTCTTATATCGAGTATATTCTTATATCAAATATCAGGGTAAATACTAAAGGTGTACATCAAATAAAAGAATTAACATGAGGTAGAGGAAGAACTAGGTACATTGTTTGGATATTTATCTTCAAACCAACGTTTGATGCCTCGCCATGTAAGATCAGGATATGCATTTGCATAGTCATATATCTCCTTGCGTTCTTCTTCAGTCCACCCTTGACATTTCAATGCACCACTAGCAGGCATATCGAATTAGTTCTGGAGTTCGGAGGTGTGGTATTGAAGGTGTATGTAGCAGTATTGTATGTCGCGGTGTTGTGTTTGTTGTGTTTGGTGGCATTGTGTGCCTATGGTGTTGTGTTGTTGCTTGTGTGGGTTATTTCTTATCGATAAGCCTTCCTATTACAGCTAGGCTGTTTACATATTACCCAATCAGGTACTCTTGGTATAAGAATACCTTAGTAAACAACCTCGAAAAAATAAGAATATTCTTCTATCAAATATATTCTTATTTTGTATAGGGGCGGGGGGGGTATATTCTTATATCAAGTATATTCTTATATCACATATTCTTATATCGAGAGTATACTGTATATGCAAGTTTTTTTGTGTGTAAGAAGCTTACTTTCTCCTGTTTCCTCCCGAGCTAAACTATTTATAGCATAACAGAGATTGGACCTTCATTCACAACCACCAGCACGGGCTCTCCAACATATTCGAGGCCATCACTCCGAGACTTGACTGCAACACAATATCAATAGATAGAGCTCAACAAGATCGACTTCATACTCCAAACTTACACCGAGCACACAACAGTCGCAGATGGCGAATTATATGCCATGGTCTTAGCGCTGCAGGAGGAGGAGGAGGACATGATCGCAATTTTGTCAGATTCCCAGGCGGCAGTCCAGGCAGTTCGGAACATGGGCTCAGGCTCACCTCCCAGGTCCAGCATCGAAAGGAACATAAAGGTGCTACTGGTCAGCAATACACATAGGGACCTTCGACTCGCATGGGTCAGAGGTCACATAGGCATAGAAGGAAACGAAAAAGGAGACCGGACCGCCAGTTTCCAGTCCCACTTAGGCACGCTCACAGGTAAGGCACGCACGGTGACAGAAGGAGGGCTATGGGCGGCCTCCAAGGCACTACGGAGAGAGGCGAGGACGAAGGCGGGTTACGGAGTTAGGAGGGTAGAGTGGGATCGGCATGCCCTATCAGCCTACACCTGGCTACGGACGAACAGAGGACCTCAAAAAAGCTGGCTACACCACATCGGCAAAGCAGAGTCAGCAGAGTGTACATGCCGCCACCCTTCGGAGACAGGAGATCATATCGTCTTCGCCCACGCTTCGACCGCTTCAGGAGGGGCTTGTTAGGAGAGAAACACAGTTGGGAAGAGCTCGACAAGCCAGAATGGAGAAAGGAGGGAGAGGAAATACAAGCCCCTCGCATGCTAAGACGGGGAAATGTCGTCCTATGCAGAGATGAAAAGCGCGAGTGCGATGTGTGCAATACACGTCGAGTAGGCAGTTGGCTACTGGTGTTCCCGAAAGCCAACCGACCGGGTCCCAAGAGGTTCCTGCGAAGGGGAGAAATGCCACTCAGGGCCTACTTCATGCATAGATAGTCTTAACTGTTACACTCGCCCATCCTCCTTTCGAGTCCTGGTGGGGGCCCCTCAGGGTCGAAATGTACCTGGGGGCGGATAGCCGAGCAAGGGCAGAGACAGCAACTCGTCGTAGTGAAGTACCTCCAGCCATCTCCATTCTAGCAGTTGACTCACCACCAGGCGCGTGCGCCAGGTTAAGTCCGGTTGAATTCCGCTTGGGCTCGGACAGGTCACATCTTGTACAAACAGTCATGGCTGGCACTACCCGTAGCGGGTTTCCTCCAGTACGTATTATGTATTGGTTAGTCACTGGGGGATCTTTGTTATAGTGTCCACTGCGAATCGTCCACATTGAGCAGTAGTGTTCACAATATTATACCTATAGAGACCGGTGGCGAGACACCGCCGGCGGATGGTGGGAGTTTGTATGCACCACCTTCTGCATCGCGAAGCGCTGAGAAATGCAGTGTGAGGCGAGGCGTTACGTACGGTTCAGAGCACCATTAGAGTAATGAATTCCATTACGCGTGTTCCCTGACATTGCATACAAGAGCTCGGGGTTCCGGGTTAACTGCAGCGTAACGGTCCGACAGGATGGATGCAAGTGTCGGTCTCAGAACGTAGCAATGCGTACACAGTTCACCTGCGGAGGCTTAAGGAGCAAAGGCAAATACTATAGCGGGGTGGTAGCCGCATAGTTCTCTACTGATTCAAGGTCTGGTCCACTACAAGTTATGGAAAGCGGGTAATGCCGTGAGTATGTCCCATAGCGAAACTGAGAACTGATGAGGAAGACGACAGAGAGAAGCCCCCCGGGGGAACTGGTGGGGTAGGGTAGTTTTCGCCTCTCCTTTCGGGGCTCGGGCAGGCAGCTGCTGGGTGATAACAGTGTCCGTCCACCCCGTCGTCGGTAATACCTCCGAGGGGACCCCAAAAGAAGTAAGGGCAAGTTGTGCCCTAGGTCAGAAAATCAATGTTGACCTCCGGCAGCAATGCCGGAAGGACTTAACACCATCAGGGTATGTCCTGTTGGAAGATCCCCCTCGTTTGCGATGTTATGAGGCCACGGAGGCCTTTTTCAGGTTGCTATATCAGGAAATCACCTAGCTCTCGACGTTAAAGGTTCAAAGATATACCAGTCCATCACTTTCACGAGTCTCCTTTGTATCAGCAGGTCGCCAGTTCATTTCAGTTCCCTAGTTCAGTTTCACGATTCTCCTTTGTTTCAGCGGGTCGTCGGTTCATTTTATTTTTCCCTAGTCCATCACGGGTCATCGGCTCGTCTGCTAATGACCGCATTGAGTGCATTTATATTTGTATTTAATTTTGGGTGGTTCTGGCAGATTAACTTGCCTCAGCCTTGAATCCACCCGGGCTTCTGGGTGGCTCCTTATAGCCCCCCTAAAGGGGCTGCATAGGAGTACTAAATATTTAAAATAAAATAAAATAAAATAAAAAAAATCATTCCGAGCACGTCTGAACCGGACTACCGCTTATTATACTTTTTCCCTGCCTTTACATCCCTAAATTCTCACGATATCCTACGATTCTTCTCAACTGCGAATTCCTGCTAAGAGAACTCTATCTCTCGCCCAGCAGTGTAAGCAGCCAATATGTACGTGGAAAGATAACTCCCATACCTTCCGGCGCCCCAATTACATCATGTGGTCACATTTCACTCGTGCCCTCATAGCCAATGGACATGCCAGCAGGAGAAAGAGAAAGGACAAACCAGGAAAGATAGATTGAGTAAATCCACTACTCAAGACCTGGCTACCAGTCACTGGGCACCCACAGCTACTGCCTCTCGATGAGTAAATAACTCGATGAGTACGAAGGCGATGCAGACATGGCCACTATCCCACCCCAAGGTGATACAGCCACTCCCCTACAACACAGCCCCCATATTTGATAAGAGAATAGCCTCTTTATCTGAAACTTTTAGACCAAAAGTTAGATTGAAGTAGAAGATTTAGGAGATTTTGTGTCCACAGCCAAGAAAGACTTCTAGAACAGGTATAAGTTTTATGCCTAATAGGACTACAGTGTCTTCAAGATCTAAAACACTTTGGAGTGGCTGCTCGATATTGACTTAGATAATTCCAAGCTTCAAGAGGCAGTAGAGGCAAGTGCTTTTACAAAGAAAACTAGCTTTATAAAACAATATTAGGAACTCATAAACCTACAGAGCAAGAATGGTAGACTGTAAAGTAGAGACCCTTAGAGTATACTACAAGCCCCACTACTACTATAGATTCTAATTTTAGACTCTATTACCTAAACTACTATAGTAATTAACAATTAATACCCCCTTTCTCATATAATACCCCCCTATATTTAGAGAGTATAAGTCTAACTATTCTACATATATCTTAAATATATATATAATACTATCTATATATAGTTAGGTATTAAGGAGGGATAGTGCTATAGTATCAAAAGTTCTGCTAGACTATAGAAGTTCTAGCTAGATTAGTATCAGCTAAAAGATCAAGCTGGTGGTTGAGTTATAGTCTATCTGTGCACTAAGAGACCTAGTATATCCAAGAACTCTAAATATAGGGGGGACATTAATTGCCAATTACTATAATATGGGATAGTCTAAATAGGATTGTTATACTAACTAGACTAACTCCGAACAAGACTAAACCCAAACTATACCCCTAATTATCCTAATAAAGAATAGCATTTCTACCAATACTAATTCCCTATAGAAGTACTTCAAGCCTACTAATAGGGATATACTACTTTATCTATTACACTATAAAAGCAATACAGATATCAGATACTGCTATACTCAATATAAGTAAGTTGATTTCACATAGCTATATTGAATATAAACAGAAAATAGGAGTAGCATAATATGGAGAATTGTAATATATAGAACTGTCAATCCACAGTATTACTACTATAGATCAAATCCAAAATGTTGGAAGTCATAATACCAATTTCTGCTAATATCTTATACTACTATATTCTTTTATTTGAACTATATAAACTAGTAATAATACCTACTAACAAATTTAATGAAATATGGCTATATATTAATTCAGTATATATAATACTTTAAAGAGAGGTGCTTTAATACAATAGTATATTATAAGTTTAGAAGTATAAGTATTGGTTTCATAAATCATCAAAATTAAATACTATAAAAGTCATTATAGAGAGTAAGATTATTAAATACTAGTATAGTAGTATTTAGGATAAGTATCTATATCATATACAAATTAAAGTCTTAAAGCCTATTAATAGTATAGAAGGTACTATTGAGTGGCTTAATACATATATATATACTAATAATATTGGAGAAAGCTTTCACATCAAAAAACCCAGTATATTACAAGGGTACCTTAAATCTAAAGCAATTAAAAATTACTCTGCAGCTTAAATTTACTATACTGTCTATAGTATTAATTTACATAAGAGCTCAGAACAGCTAGAGAAGCTTAGTAGCTTATCTTTAAAGTAGTAGATATTAAGGACTCTAGTATTATAATATATTATTAAAAATAGCTAGCTAATAGAATATAGACAGAATATTATGAATTTAAAGTAAGAGTTAGAGTCAATAGAACTAGAAGTATACTATATGGCAAGCAGTTTTAAAATGATATTCTTCAAGTATGTAGCCTCTTAATAGAAAAAAGGTGACTATTTGAAGAACCTCAAATAGTAGATAGTAAAAAGAAAGAGAGATAAGGCTTAGTTTTTATACATCTTATAAGGCTATTAACACTTTAATAATATAGCTAGTTTATATAATTTAATATAATATATAAGCTTAATCAATGAAGTTATAATATGTTCTCATTTGTTATTTGAAATAAACATAATATATAGATTCTAACTATATATTTAGTTGTAAAGTAAGAAAATAGGGAGATTATTATAAAAGAATTAAGGTATATAAGGTAATAGTATAGTAAGATATCTAAATTTACTATATAATGAAACCTAACTAATTAAATTCTATATAGGTAACTGGTAACTATAATACATTATAACTAATAATTCAATAATTAAATAATATACCATATACCTTATCTTTTTTAGACTTAGTATAGGTAAGTAGGAGGTATTATATCTTCTTTATTCTGTCTATTTTAATTAAACTCTTCTTTAACAATTTAGTTCTGATACTAATATAGTTATATATTAACTTTTTAAGTATACTATGTACTACTTTACTAAAATCAAAAGTTATGAACTATATAAGCAAGCTATTATAATTGTAACTACTACTAATAAAAATACTATTAAGTATATATAAATATATTGACTTTAAATAGCCTTTAAATAGATAATATATGCTTAATAATATAGTTTCTTTTTGCTTTAAGTTACTACTATAAATACTTGTGAGGTATAGTATAAAAAGTTAAAGTCTAGTATAGAGCTTTAAAAAAGGCAAGTAGCATCATATAGAATTTATGGCATAATATTAAATATCATAGATACTATAAAAGATATTAATAATTATATAACAGTTGCAAAAACTAATTTTTAGAATTAAAAGCTTACTATTTGTATAAAATAGTATCTAGAGATTAGTCAACTAACTATATTTATTTAAAAACTACTTGCTATAGAACTTAATGCAGTTACAAATTATGTTATAAAGGGTAAGGAAGTTTCTAATTTTAATAAGAATTTATATTGCTAGCAAATCTATAAACTCTATTAGTAGGTATAGCTAATTGCTTTTAGGACTCTACAAATATACTATCGAGATATCCTAATATATACCATCTATTATTAGGTAATGTATTATTACTGGGATATGTATTAGCCCTTATATAAACTCCTGTAGTTTATTCTTGGTAGTATAGTGAACTGCAAAATAAATAAAACTATTACTAGCAAAATATATATATCTTATAAAAATATAGAAATTTATTAACATATTGTAGAAATGTGAAATAGATAGGTTTGGATGGATTAATAGATTAATTTTTAAGTAGCATCTAATATTCTGAAGCCTAATAAGGACAAGTAACTGACCTATAGTACTAACTAAGTCTTAGGAATATATATAAATTAGAGTTAGAATAGTATAATTTAGAGTATATAGATATAGTTTAAGTTGCTTAAAAATATTATAGCTTAAGTAAAAAACTTACCTTCAATAGAAAATATTACAATATCTAATTATAGCTGCTAACTATTATAGCCTAATTAACTATATAGATTTGAATAATGTGTATGAGAAAGATAGGTATTGGCTCAAAGAAGTATATAACTTCCGAATATATTCTTATATATATACTCTCTTCTATATAGTTCTATCAAGTTCTTATATTCATTATTTATATATTATTATTAGTTGTATTAGGTTTTTAGCTCCTATATATTAGCCTAACTATAATATGTTGAAGTTCAGGCTTCCTAATTAATATATATCAGACTATAGTATTCTTAGTTAGGAAGCAATTTCCTAATTAGGTAACAATGTAATATTAAAGCTACTAAGCTATTATAGGAAGTACTGTCTAAATCTAATTACTTATTATTAGATCTAAGTTTCTATATAATCTATTGCTTTTATATAGTTAATACAATAAGACCTAAGCAGTGTTTTAAGTCTTATATAGCTTTATTTTTATTAAGTCTATAATGTACCTAAGTTATAGATATAATTATACTTCACTCTGCAACTTTCTATCTATTCTTTGAAGTATTTCAATAGTTATAGCTCACCTGTAATATTATACTACTTGTCTATATACCTTTATAGACACTTATACTCTACAATCTCCTACAACTATATTCATGTTGAAAGAATTATGTAGTGAAACTACTAATGAGCCTATGGCTAATACTAATAATAATAGTATTATCTAGGTACAGCAATAAGCTTAACAATTTATTGAACAATATTATGCTTCCTCTTTCTAGATTTCTCAATTCCAAGAATATTAAGATATCTCCTACTAATAAATAGAACTTAGATTAATATCCTCTTCCTCTTCTAAACCTATTATTCAATTAGTTACTCTATCTAATAACACTATTTAGGATACTAAGACCCTCCACTAAAGGCAAGCAACTAGCAGCTTACTATTATATCTCTATTAATCCTAGATATACTACTATAAAGGTATAAGTTCAATGACTAGAAGTAAAAAAGCAAGCTACCCTTATATAGGTACAATAGCTATAATAGATACAGATAGTATATACTAAATTTATCTAGCGAAGTATAGTAGATATCTAGAATATAGCTAATACTGCTACCAATAAATATGTACAACTATCAAATAATATATAAAGTATATGTTTACAGATCTAGAACCTTATTATTTTTAGATAAAAAAACTAAATAAAAGAGTTTTCAACAATTTACTATAACCTTTAGTATATCAAGAGATAAGCTAACTTCTATAATAATCAATACTAGTAAAGGTTTAGTAGTATTGAAGAATAATTTACTATTATAAATAGATAATTTACTTGTATAAAAGGACGATTCATTAGCTTTCAAATAAGACTAGAAAAGGAAGAATGGTGAGTATAGGCTCTTCAGTCTATACACTCTTCAATAAATATAGTATAAAGACTTAAGCAACTAGTAGATGGTATACTACTATCTCCTCCACCACTAGTAGAATAATAATAATTTAGAGACCCCACTCTTCTACTACTATCTCTAATAGGACTTAGGATCTTTGAAGATAAGTAAATAGTAGGTAAAGTACTACCTTTAAATAAATTTAAGGAGGACTGAATATATCTCAAAGCCTAGATCCTTCAAATAGATGATTACTTTCTTATTATCGTTACTTGAAATAAGGACCAAAAGCTAGCATATATTAGGTTATCAATAAATAGAAAAGTATTAGACTAGTAGAAGGCTAATCAAGTTAAGTATTATACTTGGAAAAAGGTTAAAGAGGTTATAGAACTATATTATAGAGATCACTACTAGATAGACTGAGTATATTATAATTTAGCAGGATTAAAAAAGACTAGTTCTATTTTAGACTACCTAATAAAGATAGATAGACTTAATAATTATACCAAATTATTTAAGATATAGGTCATTAATATTATTATCTCCAACCTTCTTCATAACCTCTATAAATTAATAGCTAATTACAAAAATCTTCATACTTTCCCTTATCAATAGAGATAAAAACTTATTGTAATGGATATTATTACTACTAAGTTCTAAAGCTATAATTATAATATCTCTTCTACTTAGCTAGTATCTAAGAAGCATATATTCAAGGAATGAGTATAGCTTAAAAATGGATTATTATCTACTACTAGAGTAAATATAAGGAATGTAAAAATACTATAAGTAATACAAGATACAAGACTATAGGAAAGAAGATATCTATCTTGTAGCTACTCTAGCTACTGAGCAGCTACTTATACTTATAGCAAATTTGCTACTGAATCTCCCTCCTACAAATCAAAGACTACTACTACTACTAGTCAAGCACTAGTACCTATAGTTAAAAATGTACAAATAGATAAGAGATAGCTTTGAATTATAGAACTTGGTTCTGAAAGAGAATAGTTGGAAAATAAGTAAAGAGTATATTACTAATCATTGGATATACTTTTAAATATTTTACTTTCCTATCAGTTTAAATTCTTATTACTAGGGAAGAAGTAGAAGCAGTAGTAGACTGTAAAGCTAGTACTCTAATCATTAAAAAAAGGTTAGTAATTAAGTTAGAAATTTAGAAAAGAGCTTGAGAAGTTAAGGTTAAGTAGGAAGAGAGTTCTTAGATTTCTAGAAGAAAATATATAGTTAATACTAGGTTTGATATATTAGATTCTTTTTCTTATTTTTTAAGTAAGTTCAAGATAGATACTAAAGTTTTGGATATTAGGAAGAAAGATATTATCTTAAGTTTATCTTAGTTAATAGAAAACAGATTTGTGATAGATACTCAAGATAGGTATTTGAGACAAGTCTTTACAAGTTTAATTGTTCCTTATTCCATTATATAAATTTTTACTATATCTGTTCTTAAAGTTGAAGAGCTACTAGAAGATAGTAAATTTGTACTTATTATTAATATAAGTAAATAATATTCTTATTATATACATTGCTTTACTATGGAACAGGTAGCTACACTTTCTAAACACAAGCTATAAGACTACAAGATCCCTCTCTAAGACCTATATATAAAGATACTATTTAGAGCAATCTATAAAACTATATAAGAAGAAGATAAGGCCTTTCAGAAGTATTTTAATAAGAACCTTTCTAGTACCAAAGTCTAATACTCATATTCCTCTACTAGTATTTCTATTCTTTTCATTCAAAAGATAGATAGATTCTTAAGACTTTGTGTTGATTATCAAGCTTTCAACTATCTTACAATCTCAAACAAATACCTACTCCCTCTTATTTCAGAGTTACTTAATAAAACTCATTAAGGTAAATAGTTTACTTTACTAGACCTTAACAATAGGTATAACTTTATTAGGATTGTATTAAGAGATAAGTAGAAGATAGTATTTAGAACAAAGAAAAGACTATTCAAGGATACTATTATACTATTTAGGTTAACTAATACTCTAGCTACCTTTTAAAAGATAATGTATATGATCTTTAAGGATATAGAAAGATGTATCTAGTACTTGAAAAATATCCTTATCTATCGAGGAGAGACAGAACAAGAGTATTAGTATCACTTACTGCGTAACGATCAACAACCATATGACGATCGATACGGGCTCCCCTGCCACATGCAGTAATATTCTAATACCTCTATTAATATATGCAATATCAATACAGTAAGAACAATGAATATAGGATAAAAACACTCAAAAAACCCAAATTTAACATCTCCAACCCACTCCGATCTACCCTGAACCTTCTATAGCACCTAAACCCTTAATACCCTGTATGAGCACCTCTCTAGTATAACCACCCATTCTACACCCCCCACGCCACCCACAACAACTACTACTAGCAGCCATAGGTTCCCCAGAGGTCCACTCTGTAAGCCATATTAGTATAGACTCAAGCTGCTCACTGTATATAGAATTAGACATACTGCAAACTGTATTGCTCTATATAACCTATATAACTTTTGCAAGCTAGCCTCCTCAGTATCGAATTTCAGCTTTTTTGAGTGATTTAATCAAGCTATATTTGTGGTACTGCAATCTTAATATCTTAAGGTGTCCTTCTATGCAGTTTCTCAAGCCCAGTATGTTCTGTAACCCCTATATTATGCAAATCTCTGACCAAGCTCTATATATCTCGATATGCAATCTACTCGGCCTCCAGGGTCGTAGCAATTATAATACTAAGCCCCTTGCATTCAATACAGGCTTAGCTGAGACTTCTAAGGCCCTTGATCTGCTTCTATGACTGGGGCTTCACCTTTATGCCATTGTTAAGTATTTTGAGGGTTTGGGTACATTTTACAACCTCTGCTGGATTGCTTAATATTTTAGAGGAACTTGTAATCTGTGAGAGATTGCTTGTGAATAGGAGGATGTAGGAGTATTCACAACAACTAGTTTAAAGGAAGGCTAAGAGGTCTTGACCTAGTTGAGAGAAGTTGAGAGTAGCTAAGATGCATTAGGTAGAGGGGGGTCTGAGTACTACTATAGCCTGAAGTACCAGTACTACAGACTTGCTGTAATGAATGGTACTAGACAGTATTCATTCGGTACTGTTTATACAATCTATATCCGTAGGCACGGACGTTTGTGTATTTCGGTTCTGCTGAGGTAAGACCTCAGAAGGGTAGGGAGATTACTATGTGGGATGTTCCCGAAGGGAACAGTAATTAACTGGTGTAATCTATCTTATATGATTTGTGCTATCTAAGCTATATGATCTTGATCTGATCGGAATATAGGCTTGCTTGCTCTGAAGGCTTGCTTGGTTGCTTCTTGTCTTCTTGTCTTCTGTGGATTCCAGAGGGAATCCAGCGGCCTATTTATACTCCTCTGAGATCTGATGACTAAGGAAATAAATACAATAAAGGTGGCACACTAGAAGGTGGTGCACTGTACAAAAGGGGTCATGTGGCCATATTAATGAGTCACACGCCTTAAACGATGGTCATGTGGCCATAGTAATGAGTGACACGCCTTAAACAGAGGTCACACGGCCATAATGAGGGTGTCTTCATATGGCAAGTGCCATGGAACTTCCCATGGCAGATTCCGCGTGCTATGGACGCTTTAAAGCAATAGGAAGTGGTAGAAGGCTAGTCCTTCAACCGAGAGGCTTAGTTACATAACATAGTAGTAATATAGGAAATACAAAAGTATATAATCAATTATATAAGCAATGAGATAACGTTCTCCATTACACTTCCCCACATAGAAGGATTTCCTATCCTTACTTCTTTCGCTCTGCCATATTGGTTTCCATACGTCCTAAGATTTGATGCATTGTTAATACATTAGCATTAACATGAATATCCTTAGTGTTTCCTTGACTCATGATTCTATCTCGTTCTTGTTGGATGAGAGCTCGGGTCTCATCTCTGGTTCGTGGTCCTTGTTTTCCTTTAGTCCTTCGACGTCTCTTGAATGTGTCTTCCATGCTTCCGGTCGTCCAGAAGTCTTGAAGAATTTCGTAGTGATATCCTTGGCGTTTACCCAGGAATCATATTTAGGAGTGTATCCTAGCCATCTGACCTTATATTGTCTTTCTCCAGTTCGAGGAGCTGTTCTGAATTCTAATACCTTTTCAACTTCATAACGATTTCTTGAATTGGTCCTGGTTCCTGAGATTGTCTGTGAGGGAACTGGGTGGGATCGTTTTTGTGTATGGTTTGAGTTTGCTGATATGAAAAGTATTATATATGAGGTGGAGGTCAGGTTGACTGGATAGGTCTAGGCTATAGTTATTACGTTTCCGATTACTAGAAATAATGGGAAATGGGCCTAGCCATTTTGGTTTGAGCTTGGGTGAGACGTTCGATAGGTTGATGTTTTCTGAGGAAAGCATAACTTGTTGTCCAACTAAAATTTGGCTGTATTGGTAGTCGTTTGTTCGCTTGAGATGCTTGAGTCTTCTTGGCGTCATATAGGTTTTTAGATGTTACCTCATGACGTTCGTTTGCTGGTACATATGCATTAATGGGGTATGGAAGTATCGATATGCCAAGATGTGTATTAAATCCAAATAGTGTGGAAAAGGACTATTCTGTCTAGCGGCATTATACCTAGAGTTAGTTTCAACTGTATCTCTGGTAGTTTCTGTAGCCAATCAAATCCTTCGATTTTACAGGCTCTTGCTACTTGTAGAATTTCTTTGTTACAATTTCCGATTGTCCGTCTGCACGTGGATGATATGCGTGGACGGTTCCAACTTGATTCCTTTATTCCTAGCCCAATCTTGAAGTGCGTTGACATAAAAAAGTGTCGCGGTCAAAAACAATACAGAAAGGGTATCCCATAGTCGGGACTACATGAGTATCAAAGGTAGCAGTACATTGTTCTGCTGTGAAATTATCTGAGACAGAATAAGAAACTTGAATCCTGATTGTCTATCGACAATCGTCCAAAGTCGTGAAATACAAACTACATGATCTTCTTCAACAGGAATATTCGGGTACAAAATTGAACACTTAGTAAACACAGGTACTACTTTAAGAAAATCCATCGATATGTCAGTCCATAGCCTGCTTGGTACATGTAATGGGGTTACGAGTCCAAGTGGCACCTTGTTGGAATACTTTGTCCGTTGATAAGTATCACAACTTCTGATATAGTCCTTAGTTGGTTCTGCAAAGGACTAGCAATCATATCGTCAGTAAGATATTTCATCGTTTTTTCAATGCCACCATGAGCGGTTGCTTCATGTGCATCTTTATAACCAATTCGAGATAGTTCTTACCTTCGATGTTAAAGGTAGAGGCAAGACTAGTCTCCATTGTCCTTGTCGGTTCTTGACATACAAAAATCCGTCTTTTCTTCTATGATCCTTACGATTACAAAGGTATCATAATAGTTCTTCCAGATAGGACATACTCTCATGCATGATTGATATGCGGCTTTCATACCTGTTCCTTGGTCAAGCCAGTGTGTGATGAAGTAGTCCTTGTCGTCTACCATCCTCGCTGATGTGTTTCTCTTCAATGAGCTTGTTGAGGGTCGGTTCGATCCTTGTGTTGAAGTCATTGATGGTGGGTTTCTTCTCCTTACATGTAGAAGCATTATGTCCTGAGAACTTACAGAAATCACAACGCTGTCTGGAGGTCTTGGTGTCTTGAATGAAAGAGGGTAGATCTTCGTCAATGGCTACTCGCTTTTTAGAACAGTGGTGACGGCGGGGTGTTGATTGGAATTGCGTTACTGCTGCTAGCGTTGCAGCTGGTTGTTGAGGTGCATTCCATGGTTGTTGTGGAGCAACAGGAGTATCATGATCTCCTGTTCCATTTGTCGGTTGGTCATCTGTTCGGTAGGGTTACTGAACTGAATGCTGGGTTGGAGAGTGGGTTGTGTCGGCTTGTTGGCAATCCATCTTTTTGCCCATTCTCCGATTTCCTGGATAGCTTCTTCACGGCTGAGAGCTGGTGGAGGTGGATAAGCTGGCGTTTGTTGTACTGGTGCTAGTTCCTTTTGAGGCTCATTTGCGGTAAGATATGCGCAATACGAGTCGTAAGGAATTCTTCTCCTTCTTAAGAACTGAGGCTGTCAGGTCACAGTTCAAACTGCCATGTCCGTGGTGGTTGCAGATTGCACATGTTTCGACGGTGAACATGCGGTTGTTCATGGCGTGGGAGCTGCCATGAACTGGACAGTAAAAATCGTGGCAAAAGGACCATGCATCCTTTTGTGTTGTTGCCAATTGCTATGAGCCAGGTCGATAGCAATTTCTTTCGCTTCTTCAGGAGTGAGGGTATTTTGTTGTGCGTTTTCAGAAGATGGAGGCCTATATCTTAGTCAAGAACTGTTAAGGGTTTGTTCTTGTTTATATTGGGTACACGATCATACCCGCTGAAAACTTCTTCTGGTATAGTAGATAGAGTCTCGTCGTCTGAGGACTCTTCTTCCTTATCATGTATATTCGCTTTCTTCATCTTGGATGCCTCGAAGTATGGACAGAAGATATGGTGTCCAAGTTTTCGCTCTTCCACGACATTTGTTGAAGTCGCAGTCACATGCTTGAAATTGATAGCTCCGCGAGAAACCATATTGTTCTGAGTAGAGGTTTCTGTGAGTGGAAAGTTCTTAAAGCGTTGGTAGAGATGTTGCGGTTGTAGGTATAGTTAGGAGGATCGATGCTGTTGGAAATATAATCGTCCTCGGTGGTGGGAGTGTCCAAGTATTTATGCTTTCTTGATAGAGCGTCTGCTATCAAATTTTCCTTTCCTGCGGTGTGCTGTATGTCTGTATCAAATTCCATTAGGTAATCTTGCCATCGCCTCAATTTTTGACTTGCAGGCGTTTGAGTATGGAAGGTTACTAACGGTTTGTGGTCGGTAAGGATAGTGAACTTGTGACCTCTCAATTGTGCTTCAAAAAATTTTAATGAGTCAATAATCGCTAATAATTCCTTTTGAAAGGTAGGATAATTGAGTTGTGCTGGATTAAATTTTCTAGAGTGGAAGCATGATGTCTGATGTGCGTCAACGGTCCTTGACCTATCCAAGATCCTAGTCCTACATCACTAGCATCACAGACTAAATATTTGGGTTCAGTAGATTCATTATTCCAGGGTTTTAAAACATGTGGGGAATTCACGAGTTCCTTAAGTTTTTCAAACGCTGCGTTATGAGTATCTGTCCATTCCCATTTCTTTGTTTCTCCTTGCAGTTCTGACAGGGTGCTTGCATACGATGCCAAGTCAGGAATAAATCTGCTGAGATAATTAACGATTCCAAGGAATCCTCTAAGATCCTTTTTTCTTGTAGGAGTTGGAAATGTTAATATAGTAGTCCTCTTCTTCGGGTCTACATGTAATCCATCTAATGTCAAAACGTGTCCTAAGATTTCCAATCTTGGAGTAAAAAACTGGCATTTGCTTTCTTTGAGATAAAATTTCTCGTCCTGTAGACGTTGAAGTACTTTCTTCAATAATTCTACATGTTCTTCATACGTTTTGGAGAATATAATAATATCATCAATATAGATGATTAAATTTTTATAGACCATGTCTTTAAAAATTTCATGCATAACGCGAACCATGGTAGCAGGTGCGTTACGATCCTCTTGTTGCATAACTCTACTTCTGAAATATCCCATGTGACATAAAAAGGTAGAGTGTTGCTCAGATTCTTCATCGTTCCTGATATTAAAAAATCCGTCGGCTAAGTTGACCTTAGTCCAAATGGGATTATCCGCTACTAGTTCAATTGCTTCATTAATATCTGGCAATGGGGTGTGGTCCGGTTCGACGGCTAAATTGCGGTCTCGACAATTATTGACATGTCGGGCTTCTTCCGGTTTATCTCGTTTAGGAATAGTGAACATGACTACAGCGTTTGTGTCATTTTCTACTCTATATATGCGACCTGATGCTTCTTCTTCGACTAATTTGTTATGGATTTGTTGTCAAATCGATGTCCTGAGGGTCGCCATTTTGGTATCCAAGTAGCTCCTGCTTTTGGTTTGATAGAGTGATTAATTTTTCTTAGTGGAGGTAATTTCCATGGAATTGTCTTGGGAAATAATAAGGGAAACTCCGTTACAGGGTTGAATTGTTTCTGTACTGTAGAAACAGCTGTCACGAGTTCTCTTTCTGAGTCAGTTTCGTCTGCGTCACTAATATTTTCCCAATTATCCGGTTCACTATAATCTGTGACTGATTCACAGCTGACCTGTGTATACGCTGATCTTATACCATTCGCCATGGTTCTAGATCCCTTCCATACACTTAGCTAGAATCATGGAATGTTTTCCGGTTGGATAGTAACTGGTTCCTGATGGGCAGGAATTATTGCTCGCACTTTGCTGAGAGCAGGTTCTCCTAGTATCATGTCCTATCCAGTCAAATAAGCTACATAGAACGTCCGTTCTTCTACATAACCTATCCAATCAAGTTTGATAGTACAAGCTTTGTCTATCGTTCCTTTTGAGCCTTTAATTGCAGTACTTAATGATTTCTTCTTGATACTTCTAGTCGGTATTTTGTACAGGTGTACAAATTGAGAATTGATTAAGTCTCCTCCCTTCGTTTGGAGAACAATTAAAGCTAGTGCGGGGTGTTCGTTAGCTTTAACGAATACCTTGCTAAAATTTGGTACCTGTCTTGACAAGGGTCGTTCCTTGATTTTATCCTTGTTGTTTTTATCCTTGGTGGCTATTGGCATAGCTAAATCTTATGCGGCTGTACGCATGAGTACCTTATTTTTTCGTTTCCTATAGTCCTTGTAGGAGTGTCCAGGGTTCCAACACCATAGACATTTCTTGTCTTTAATTAATTGCATCTTCGTCTTCTGATCCAATTTTTTTGTGATGGTGTCCCAATCTGAGTCCTTCGATTTTCTGTGTTAGGTTTGGTATTGGGATTGCTGCTAGGATTAAATCCTGTTTTTTGTCATTGATTCTGGTCCCTGCATGGACCGTGACTTCGATTTTCATTCCGAGGGTGTTGTCGTCAGGATGTATTTGTTGTGGATGGTGTGGCAATATCCTTTTTGGAAGCTTCATATGACTCCGCTTGATGCACGAGCTGATCATATGACCATTCTTCTTTAATTAAAGGAATTAATGTAGCTGACATATATGGTGGCAGGTGATTAAGAAACTTTCTTCTTTTTACTTCCTGTGATATTGATTGTTTGCCATCCTTGTCAATCAATTTGATTTGCATTTCAGTGAGCCAGTTGGCAAACTGTTTGATTCCCATGTGACGTCCGTCCTTGTATGGTGTGGCTGTCTCCCATCATTTCCACAAAATGTCCTTACTAGTAGAGGGTATCAGAAAATCCCTTAGCGCTAGTATGAATCCAAAGAATGTTGCATTCTTTCCTTTTTCTCTTAGGAATTGATTATAAGTAGTGAGCGCGCTCCCTTCCATTCTGAATCCAACAATTTCTAGAGCTGAAGCGCCTTCTAAATCTATTCTTTTGAGAACAAACCAACGTTGCATTGCTGTGGCCCAAGAGTCAAAATATTGTGAGTCTTGCCATTTTTTGTCTTCTCCTCTTAATTTTTCTGGCATATCAATCTTTATTCCTTTTAAAGCATTCGTTGCTTTATGGTTACCCGTTGTAACCATTCCTGTTGTAGATTCCCATTGTTGGTGTTCAACTTGATTTTCCTCGTTTGGGTTTTCTTTTAAGAGTTTGACTTGCAACTGACGATACCTTATCAGAGTCCGAGCTATCATCTCCGCTATCATCGGGGTCTCGTCCTCCTCCTTGTGTTTTCTGCTGCTGTTGGTCTAGTCCTGTATATAGATCATCATCGTCTTCTGGTAATTCTATATCTTCTGGTGGTTGGTCTTTGTCGTCTGGTTCTTTGGCTGACCCAGTCCTCCTTTCTGGTGTCTCAGGTGCTCGACCTTTGCCTTTCGATTGATCTTTTGGTGTTCTCAGGAACGTTCCTGGAAGTTCTTTACTAGGATTGAAAAAATCCTACGTGGTATGTGCTGATTCTTCTAGATGAGTGCCACTCATCATGAATGCCATTATTTCTTCCCAGTTATTTATTACCCAATTCGGTTTCCTTAAAAGCGGAACAACAGGTTTCCTTAATTCTTTACTTAAAAATGCGTTCCTTTCTAAGTCTTCTTCTTTGAATGGGTAAGGTGTTAGCCATAAGTAGTGTTTTGCTACGGCTTCCATTAAGAGTCGAGTATCATTAGGATGATACTGTTGGGCATGTCCCATTGAGCGAGTATATTTCAAAATCTCCTCAAGTGTTGGAAGATGTCTGTTCCAAAATTCTTCTGGTGTGAGAGGTAGGGCCATACTAAAATATAGTTTGGTTCCTGCTCCACCTGGTTCTCCTAATTCTATATCCATGGGCAGATTTATTTCCCCTTCTGTATTAGGAACTATAAATCTGGTCTTTCTGGGAGTTTCTTCTACTAATTTCTTAATATCTTCAGTAACATAGTTAACCGTCTCGACCTCTTAGTCTTCTTACTAAGTTCAGACGCCATTATGTCTGATTTCGTCGTCTGTCCACAACCAAATGCAGCTGGTTATGCGATACAATCGTCGAGTTACTTTTCTTCTTTGGCACCTTTCTGTGCTGATAGTGTGGTGGCTGATGATCCTTATGATCTCCGTTCGACTGACGGTTCTGTTGGCTTGGTGGATCACGCGACTGGTGAGGCTGGATGTTAGGATCCTGATGATTTTTATGGTCCTGGTTTTTCTTCGTCTACTGGTCTAGAATCTAGTTCTAGTTCTTCCGGCAAGAGTGTCACGTTTTCTGATTGGTGTGTTAAGGTAGACGTTGGGGGCGCAGAGGTATTGGTAGAGATGTCTGGGACTAAGGAAGGTTCTGATGGAGGTAATTCTTTTCTGGAGGAAATGGCTGCAGTGGAGGCAGCGAGATTTGATCCTTGGGATTGTGACGCTTGGTTGTTTAGACCAATTATTCCTGGGACCTGGGGGGCCGGTTTTTCAATGGTGTAGTGGATTTATAGGTACAGATGTAATGGCGGTTACCAGGAGTGCAAGATGAGTTGTCGATCTTATTGGGAAAAGTGTTGTGAACGAGGGTGGGATTGTTTAATGTGGGATACCACTGCCCGTTAGAGCTCTGCTTAGCTTGCTTCTAAGTCTTTTGTTGATGTACTGCAGTTGAGAGTCTGATGTCTCGTTTGTTGGATTTTTTGTTGGCTAGCTAGTTGAATAACGATATCGATTTTATATGTTTACTTGGGTGTCGAATTGTATACACTTGCGTGAGTGTAATAAAAGTATCCGAAGGTTGATCAGGCCTTGGATTTAAGAGTAAAGATTAGGTAAGTAAGTTAAAAAAAATGTAATGAATGGTACTAGACAGTATTCATTCGGTACCGTTTATACAATCTATATCCGTAGGCACGGACGTTTGTGTATTTCGGTTCTGCTGAGGTAAGACCTCAGAAGGGTAGGGAGATTACTATGTGGGACGTTCCCGGAAGGAATAGTAATTAACTGGTGTAATCTATCTTATATGATTTATGCTATCTAAGCTATATAATCTTGATCTGATCGGAATATAGGCTTGCTTGCTCTGAAGGCTTGCTTGGTTGCTTCTTGTCTTCTTGTCTTCTGTGGATTCCAGAGGGAATCCAGCGGCCTATTTATACTCCTCTGAGATCTGATGACTAAGGAAATAAATACAATAAAGGGTGGCACACTAGAAGGTGGTGCGCTGTACAAAAGGGGTCATGTAGCCATATTAATGAGTCACACGCCTTAAACGATGGTCATGTGGCCATAGTAATGAGTCACACGCCTTAAACAAGAGGTCACGCGGCCATAATGAGGGTGTCTTCATATGGCAAGTGCCATGGAACTTCCCATGGCAGATTCCGTGTGCTATGGATGCTTGTAAAGCAATAGGAGGTGGTAGAAGGCTAGTCCTTCAACCGAGAGGCTTAGTTACATAATATAGTAGTAATATAGGAAATACAAAAGTATATAATCAATTATATAAGCAATGAGATAACGTTCTCCATTACACTTGCACCAGCAGCGCAGTAGGGCCAGCACTGAATACAAGAATGTGGTAAAGGCGTCTACCTTGCACTTTGGTGAATATGGCACAATTGAAGCTCGAAATTGATAAACTTCAATCCTAGAGTTGGTATAATGTGTACATACACCTAAACCCTCAAAATACTTAACAATGGCATAAAGGTGAAGCCCCAGTCATAGAAGCAGATCAAGGACCTTTAAAAGTCTCGGCTAAGCCTGTATTAAATGCGAGGGGCTTAGTATTATAATTGCTACAATCCTTGAGGCCGAGTAGATTGCATATTGAGATAAATAGAGCTAGGTCAGAGATTTGCATAATACAGGGGCTACAGAACATACTGGGCTTGAGAAACTGCATAGAAGGACACCCTAAGATATTAAGATTATAGTACCACAAATATAGCTTGATTAAATAGCTTAAAAAAGCTAAAATTCGATATTGAGGAAGCTAGCTTGTAAAAGTTATATAGGTTATATAGAGCAATACAGTTTGCAGTGCGTCTAGTTCTATATATAGTGAGCAGCTTAAGTCTATACTAATATGGCTTATAGAGTGGACCTCTAGGGAACCTATGGCTGCTAGTAGTAGTTGTTGTGGGTGGCATGGGGGGTGTAGGATGAGTGGTTATGCTAGAGAGGTAGTCATATAGGGTATTAAGGGTTTAGGTGCTATAGAAGGTTCAGGGTAGATCAGAGCGGGTTGGAGATGTTAAATTTGGGTTTTTCGAGTGTTTTTATCCTATATTCATTGTTCTTACTGTATTGATATTGCATATATTGATGGAGGTATTAGAATATCACTACATATGGCAGGGGAGCCCGTGTCGATCGTTATGTGGTTGTCGATCGTTATGCAGTAAGTTATACTAATAGCTAGTTGAAAAAGTTTTCTAGTAATGTATCCAATATAGGTAGGTAGTTAACCTGATAAAGTCTAAATTCTATATTTAAGAGACTCTATTACTTAGTCATATTATTAATAGTCAATAAGTGCAAATGGACCCTTCTAAGCTTGAAACTATATTACAGTAGCCTATTTCTATTAAAAAGAAAGAGGTACAAGCATTTTTAGACTTTACTAATTACTATTATTAATTAATTGTCAACTATCATATAGTGCTAAAGCATGACTTTTAATCAACTTAACTAAAGATGCTCTCTTTAGTTGGAGATATGAACAATAGTAAGCCTTTGAAGACCTCTGAGAATTATTCCTTATAGCACTAATTCTCACACAGTTTAACAGACAATTCAAGATAATTATAGAGACTACTGCAAGTAATTAACCTATTACTGGTATTTTTTCTTAATACTATATTATTAATAGAGGAAAGTAGCTTCACTCTATCGAATATCATGCAAAAATACTCTCTGCAGCTTAATGCAACTAGCCTATCTATGATAAAGAATTGTTCATAATCGTGTATTATTTCTGAAAGGAGTGAGATTAGTTAGTAGGTATTTTAGTAAATATCTATTCAGACTATTAAGGGTTATAGTATTTCAATATAAAGTAGAAGCTTAACTCTTGTCAAGCTACCTAGTATCTCTATATATCAGAGTTTATCTATAATATTTACTATAGACCTAGTTCAAAGATAGGCAAGCCAGATAGTTTATCTAGATATTTAGGGGAAGAAAAATCTAGTATGAATAATAGATTCTTTGAAGATAGACAACTTATAGTACTAGAGAAAGAAGATGAAGAGGAAGTAAAAAATATTAAAATAAAAGGGATAGATATACTAGAATGGCAGAAAAAGGATAGATTATAGGTTATACCCTTCTAATTCAAGTTGGGTGTACTAAAGCAATACTATAATAGTTAAATGGCAAGATATTAGAGAAAATATTATACTCAAAAGCTAGTATCAAGGAACTTTATATAGGACAAGTAGCAGAAAAATATTGTAAACTATATGGTAGCATATACTAAATGTCAGAAAGCAAAAGTAGATAGGTATAGTAGGCAAATAAAGTTGGTACTGATACTAACTAGAGAACAACTATTTAGGGAGATAGCTATAAACTTTGTTAGTAAGCTACTAGAGTTAAAAGGTTTTAATACAATACTCATTATTATAAACCAGTTTACAAAAGTACAATACTATATTCTAGTAAAGACTATATAGATAATATTTAATATAACTGATATCTATATCAATAAGATATAGAGACTATTAGTAAGAAAAAAGTGGTGTTTGGATATATGGCCCAGTATCTAGATACGAGAGCTCAGGCAAGTATATTCTGTGCATCCTATATATACACTCACTGCCTCCCAACATAATCTAGACACCAGCAGTGCACCTGCTACCTTATGATACAATCTAGATACCAGTAGCGCACCTGCTGCCTTGCAACATAATCTAGATGCCAGCAGTGTACCCGCTGTCTCACATGACAAACTTGACACCATTTGTGATTTTAGTGCTATCTAACATAAATTACTTGCATGCAATTTAATGAGTGTACTGACTCTATAACTTCCTAGATGTCTATATGTATACATCCTCAAACTCTTGGACTGCAGAATACTCTATATATATTCTATTCAAATTCTTTTATTGATTTGCTAGCTATATGTTCATTTATTATTCTGCTAGCTATATATAATCTAGTAACTATCATAAATATCATTCCATGTATGTAGATCAATGTGGTTATTAATAATATAAAGCTCCTTATTATAGATTGAGACTAGATGAGCTATACTCTCTATATCTGCAATTCTTATTACATGATTCTTTAATAGTAATTTAATACACACCATGCCCTCTAGGCCATAGGGTGTTGATGATCCCACTATTGTCATTAGTGAAATATGAGCAAGGTAGTATATATCTTTGGCTGCCATATCTTACAGTTTGAACAAAGCATTTAGTTTGGTAGGAACCTTACCATCAAGTCTACCAGGGACTTTCTCCTGTACTGACTTATGATGTCAGACAAACACCCAGTTATGCCTTTCATCTTAGTTATAAAATAACCTACCTCTGGTGCATTATATATGGTGTAGCATATATCCATCACCATTGAATGTTGGAACTACAACTTAGAGAGTATGAAATGCCTCCAATGAGGCGTTGTGTAGATATATGACATCGGTTTCAAGATTAGAGGACTAGGTATAATAATTATAAGCAAGATAGGTCATTATTAGGGCTCAGATGTCTAGTAGCTAGTAGAGTTTCTTTAATATTTTCAGATTATATATATCTGTTGTAGTTAGAGGTCCTTGCAACTTATATCTGGTTAGGTTAGGAGCAGTATCACTAGAGAGATGTAAACCCTTACATGTCAGATGAGTAATACTCCTTATTTCATCAGGCAGGTAAGGAAGATTAGAGATCCATTATTTAAGATTTCTTTCCTACATAATGAAATAGTATGCCTACATATAAGACTGAAGGATTTGTAGTAATGTATTGATATGATTACTATAATAGTATGCATCTTTGAGAGGCTTATGTGAAGCCTCACAGATCTCTATTGAATATTGTAAGAGAGATCCATATTTGGCTATTTGTTCCATAAAATGTGATATTAAATGCATCTTTATAAAGTTGTAGTAGGCACTACTGGTAAGGGTCTTGTTCACTAATTCCTTAGTCTCTAGTTGCAACTCCTGCTGGAGCTTGCATCGTTTAGAGGGTATAGTAGGACATAATTCATCTGATGCCAGTAAGCAGTAATGTTCTGCATAAAGGTCTTTTGATGCTACCTTTGCTGTAGCCTTAGTGGACTTTATTGCATGAAAACGGAGGAACACCTCTTTGTACTTATGAATAGTGTACGCATCAGCCCGAATCGAGGCGAGTTTGCCAACTATTTTTCCTACTCGACACCGACTCGTGCCGATAGCAATCCATGAGAAGCCAGCTCACACCGACTCGCCAGCTACTCACAAGTACTTGCCAAGGCCTTTTATTATAGGGAATAGGCTAGCATCCTACCTACGCTGGCCATATATACATGAAATTCATGCATTCGCGACTTATATATATATATGGAATTCGTGCATTTGCAGCTTATATATATACATAGAGTTCGTACATTCGCAGCTTATATATATTCATGGAATTCGTGCATTGGCAGCTTATATATATACATGGAGTTTGTGCATTCGCAGCTTATATATATACATGGAATTCGTACATTCGTGGCTTATATATATACATGGAAATTATGTATTCGCAGCTTATATATATACTTGGAAGTCTTGCATTCATGGCTTATACATATACATGGAAATCATGCATTCGCGGCTTATATATATACCTGGAAGTCTTGCATTCGTAGCTTATATATATGTATATATAGAAATCATGCATTCGTGGCTTATATATATACATGGAGTTCATGCATTCGCAGCTAGTATATATCTAATCTATGTATATATATAAGCTGTGAATGCATGATTTCCATGTATATGTATAAGCTATGAATACAAGACTTCCAAGTATATATATATGCCGAGAATGCATGATTTCCATTTATATACATAAGGCTTGAAAGCACGAATTCCCATGAATTCCATATATATATGGGCGGCGAAGGTAGACTTCCAGCATATTCCCCATAACAAAAAGGCTTGGCGAGTACTTATCGGCTACTCGGCGCTAGCCTGTATATTCCAGAGAATCATGTAGCCGACTCACTGAGTTTGAGGGTTGGGCAAAACTCGGCTGTTGGCGTGAGTCTTGGCAAGTCGGCATGGGGAAAACTCGCCTCGGTGCATACACTACTTATGAAAGTCCTCAAGGTAATCCCTCATTCATTGGATTGTTTCTGAAGTATGCACCTTATATTGTATAATGAGAATAAAGTCCGTTAAATATCAAACATAAAGTATTGCCTTATGGCAAGATGCTCTATGTTGGGTTTCAATTGCAGAGATGTCTGATTTCCTAGTAAGTGCAGCTATGAACACTGCTAGAAGTACCCATAGTAGATTGTGCATTTCCTTACCCAACCATTAGGTGACAGAATGGTATACCTTGTTTGGCCTAGTAAACTCCGGAAAGGGTAGTAATCAAGACCATATGTAATTGAATACTATAAGATATCTGACGTGATCTAAGAGTTTCTGAATCTACTTCATTAGGTGGGTAAGTATCTACTAGAGAAGTGTATACAAGTTATCCCCATAAAAAAGAGTATAAAGTTTAAGGTTGGGGAGATACTAAAAGGCATTATTGATTCTCTTAACACTATCGGATTCAAGCATGTGCAAGTTGCATTTGTGGCATACAGTGGCATACTGGGAGTATTGCCGTGTATTATATAGTGTGTCTGGAAGATTCCCAAATTTGTTAGAAAGAGCAATACAGACCAAGCATCTATTGGAAAGAATGCTATAGATCATGATATTCTCCATGTGGTCTGCCAACTAGGCAGATAGCTTAAGCATATAGTTGTATACCTTTTCATCATAATATACCATCTCAATTTCTTACTGAATTTTTGTATCAGCCAAGGGACTGAGTATAGAACTCAGGATCCCATATGTATTCTTGAGAGTGTCCAATTCCTGAGCCTTGACAGGGTGCTCAGGAATTCTATTAAGGCATTTCGGGGGGATTGAGAGTAGGACAATAGGAATCTATATATTTATGGTCAGTTTATTATAAATAGTAGATTTGATATTCCCAATACTTATATACAGCAGCTATAACTTCTTATCTCTAGAGAAGTTGGTGAGATAGGTTTGATCTAATACCAAAAGGACTAGAACTATTGTACACCTAATGGAAACTTGCTTTTAGAAAATATAAGTAAGCAGCCATAGTAGGGTAATTTAATTAGGGTATATACTTATTGATTCCACTACCATGATCCTGTATTTAGCTTGGAATATATTCTCTTATTATTAGAGTTGAACAACTTTACCAGTTCCCAGAGTATATGTTTCATAAAGGCTTGCTGCTACAATTGATATTTGATACAATCTATTATGTTGTAATAGTAGAAATCAACCTTGAGATACTCAGTATATGGAACCAATCTTGTTGCCTACTCAGGATTGATAACTATTTTGTCAGTTTGTCTGGTGAATGTGTACCCCGATTTAAAGAAGATACCAAATGTCAGAGAGTTAGTGAGTGACCCTGGTAAGATATTCTCCTAAAATAAATTATTAATCTTAATTAGAAGCACCTTGCTGAAAGTAAAAAACTGGGCTAGCTTGAAATCATGGGCATTATAGAAGAGATGAAGATGATTGTATCCTATTGATCACTACAATGAGAATGGAAAATCTTAGAGTAGTTGGCCAGCTTGAAATCCAGCTGACAACTGCCAAATCTGTTCAGTTTTATATACTTTAGTGTTGGAGAAGAAATTAGTGGATTCCTGAATTGGTTCTATATCCGAGTCATTTGCTGGATCATCAATATCATCATGTTTTATAGGCTGGAAATCTTCGTAGAGTTGTTGTATTTGGCCAAGGTCATCCCTATTAATATCTTGACTAAAGTCATCCTTATCCTTATTATTATCTAAAATCCTTCTGCCAAACCTTAACCATCTAGTATCAGCATAATCAATACTTGAAATGCCTCAAGGAAAAGCTTCACCTTTATAGGTTAATACAATGCCTGATTGTTCTATGTAGGCCTCTATATGCTGTGGAACATCATTTTGCTAACATGCATGAGGGATGAATATTTTATATTTGTCTGAATGTTTGTTTTCGATGTGATTAATATATGCTCCCTAAGAAGCATACATACTATTGCACCAAGAACAACGAGTTTTGTTGCTGTTCATTTTGGAAGTTAGGTATTTGTGGGGTAGTTTTACAATTGGTAAGTAAGTAAAAAGCGAGAGTATTTTTGTGAAATGATATTGTTTAAGTGTTCTGCTAAGCTCGTCGGGAGTTTGCTTAGTGCAGTCAGATGACTGTCTAAATTATGAGTTCCTTAGCAAACTAATAAAAATTAAAAAGTAAAAAACTGAAGAAGAATTGAACCCATATCTTACTAGTTACCTAGATAAACTCAATGTCAACTTAATTCTTAACTACTATACTTTAACTCATTATACAAAATAACTATTAATAAAGCTATATGTACAATATTAGTATTATAATCTTAGAATTTATTAATATTCAAAGCAAACTTGAGGTTGTTCTCATATATATATTGCTATATTGTATATACTACTCTAGTATACTTATAGACCAAGCTTGTCCTGGAGTGGGCTAGTGCCATTGAGTTTATATATAACCTAGTATATGTATTACTTTCTATCTATTTTGAAGATTGACCTTAAATAGTCATGATTTCAAAGCTCAAACGAAGGCCTTTGTACATGTAGTATATAAAAGACTCTATATACTCTGTCATAGTTATAATGAATTATTATTCATAATCTATATATCATATCCACTTAAACAACAGCCACCTTTGCGTTGAGTATAATACCAAAATCTTATTTAGGCATATTTCCATATAAGGTAATCTTCTATTTATCCAAACTCATATCTGACGTACTAGGAGGACAACTCGACTAACCCAGACTAGACTAATATGACCCATATTCAACCAAAATGGTTACTCCGAAGAACCTAATTCAGAACTTGAAGACTGACTTAGGGTGGGACACTCGAGATGCCAACTACATATTATAGCGTAATACTGTTAAGGACTATTATACCCAACATTTAATTCAAAGTTGGGCCTCAAGAAGCCAAAATAAGAAAGATGCTCTTATTATTACTGCTTATAGCCTAACTGGATTTAGGAGTTCTATAAGGAATCGACTGGCCGGTGGGTCTGAATCCCACAAAAAGGCACTGGAGGTACTACTACAAGATTGCCAGAAGAAACATTCTGAGATATCAAAAAACCTGGCTATCAAGCATGCTCAAAAGAAGGCATATATTCATAAGAACTCCAATGAAGAAGATGACATTTCCAATGCTGGTGAAGCTGTAGAGACAGCAGTAGCATTCTGAGTATGTGATCCTAAGATAGGAGAGTATAGGGATATCAATAGGTGGATTTGGTATGAACAGAATAGGAAAAGATTAGTGGTTATTCAGTCAATAACTCTAGATAAGATTTGGGATATGGTTAAAGCTCATGTTTCTGCCAATTGAAAGGTTTGAGAAATATTGGGCACACTTAAGGACCCGAACTCTCCTAACCTCAACTTCCCTGCCAACTATTCCAGTCTCCATTCTAATGCAGAGGTAAAGGTATTTTTCTGAATATCTAAAAGTGACCTAGTATACCTAATGGTGTTACTTCATTCTGTACCCCTAAGAGCTAATACTCCCCTTCGAACTAATCCTTACTTCGAACTTGAGAAGTTTATCCCCTGGAATAAATATAAAGATTTTGCAGAGGATTCTGATGCGAATGTATATAATATTGCTAGGGTCCATTGGTGTCAGATGCCTACAAAAGTGTCACGGGCTATGTCATAGAACTTTGTTATAGACTTTGTCATTGATTCTATTATGGAATTTGTTACGGACTTTGTTACGGATTCTGTTATGGATTATTACCTACAATCACAAGTAATGGTTATTGCACTTTCAGAGTTAGACAGGGTTTAGTCCAAGTCTCAGATTGACAAGATGTTGAGTATCACATGTATAATCTTCCTTACATGTGTGGTGATATTATAGAGTAAACAGCTGTATATATATGAGGCCATAGTTGTATTCTTTGTTCTTGCTCTTCACACAACATCTTGTATATCGAGTCTTTCATACAAGTTGCCTTTTATCTATAGTCTATATCTATACTATTGTCTACTAAACCCACAACAATACATATAGTCACTTGAAACTATACTATACTAGTGTGGTATAGTTTAGCCATTGTATGCATTCCTTAAAGTCACGTTCATTGCCAATTGTCTATGCCATAGCCTATGCCATCATATTACATTACGTCTCTACACTCTACTGAGTGTAACCTTGTCTTAGATCCTATGATTACTATGTCTCAATCAATGCAGCCACTTATTGAGTTACCACCAGAGGTCATAGACCTACTTGTAAGATTGCGAGCAGAAGTAGACCCTGCCAATGCCAATAATAATTATACTACCATTGTCCAAAAAACTATTACCCTTCTTGATTGAATCATTAGCCTTCTAGACCGAAGCACCGATGTTATGGCACTATAAGCCAAAAATGCTAAGTTATGTTAATAACTCAATAAACGACCCTATACAGCTTTATGAGAAGCCAGAGAACAAATAAATATTCAGGAAACTGCTATCAAGGATTTACGAGCTCAACTACAAGCTAATTGAGCTGTTGGCACTACGTTAGCTAGAAATCAACTAGGCAGAGTTCGAACTGAAAAAATTCCAAACCCTAAAAAATTCACTGGTAAAGATGGAAACAAACTACGTCCTTTCTTAACACAGCTGTATCTCAAAGCTACTACATATGCCAATTAATAAGCTAAGTTATATCTTACAGTTAACTCACTTTCTAAAGATGCACTTGACCAAGTCATACCATATGTTTAGAACATTACTGTTAATTTAACCAACTTAGGGGCTCTTGTTATAATTCTAGAAAACACATTTGGAGATCCCAATCAAATCACGAATGCGGAATATAAGCTTCATAGTATTATATAAGGTACTCGGGACTTTGCAATGTACTTTGCAGAATTTTAATGACATGCAGCCAAAACTACTTGTAATGATATAGTTAAGTTAGTTGCTCTAAAAAGAGGCCTCTTTTATCAATTGCAATAAGATCTCTTAGCCATACATCCTGAACTAACTATCTTTGATAATTTTGTTCCTGTATGTCAATGCCTTGATACATGACGATGAGCCTTACAGTCACAATTCACTAATTGCCTTACAACTTCCAATCCCCATACAAACCTAACATCTCATTCTACATCAAACCCTCCTATGGCACCAACTGCTACTATATCTATAGTAACAGGAATACATGTAGGACTAATGGACCTTTCAGCTATATGAAAGAAGATATCTCCAGAAGAATGAGCCAAACGCTTAGTAGAAGGCCATTACTATTATTGTGGCAGATTAGGTCATGGAGTAAAGACTTGTCCTAAAACCCAATGTTGTCCTATTCAGGTAGCAGAAGCTACTATATATGAACTAAATTCACCAACACTAAAAGATTAGCCTCACTTCAGTAGGATGGCACTGATGTGAGGCCATTGAAATCTTCTCTCTGTATTTCCAGTTTATCATTACACCCCATGTTAGAAGAGGAATTGGAAGGAAATCATCTTGTAGTGTGCACTACAGGGTGAGTCGGCCTGAGTTTCTGGCACTTACAACTCGTTCAGCTATCGACTCACCTCGGTCTTTGCCTACTACAACCCACCTCGGACCACTTTGCCGATTAATTGGTGATCCACAGATTACTCACTAAAATCCCTTACTAACCTCATTCACACTTATGCATTTGCCAAGTCCAGGGTTTTCCATTCTTTCCTCTCTTTATCCATGCATACAGCTTGTCACAGATTGCCCGTCTTGTCATGGATTGCCACTTTTGTCATAGATTGCCAGTCTTGTCATAGATCGCTCGTTTCGTCTTCCAGCATGGTACCGATCCCACCAAACCCCGTTCCTGTCCCTTTGTATGGTTTTTGCCAATGTCACCATTCTTAGTCACAGATTACTCCTGCTGTCACAATTTCTAGAACCATTCTTTCAAATTTCTCTCTCACATTCACTATGCTCTGTTTGTACTGCCATATGTCCACACATTCTATATTAAACGTCCTACCTACTCATCCCTATATTATCCTTTTCCTTGCACCTAAATTTCTCACGTTTGCTTCTAATCTCTAAACCCTCCATCTACCCTATCTTAATAATAATTTATATATAAATACTCTCAAGATTTCTACGTCCACCTAAAAAGTGCCCACAGTTCCACATCATGAATTATTCCCATTCTCCCCAAACTCAATTTACATCCCATAAGTAATCAATGACTAAAATAAAAAAAATAAAAAAGATTATCAACCACAGATTTATCATGAGAACTAATCCACCCTGGTATCGCTTGTTATAATAATCACAATTCAACCAAAAAAACAATACATTAAGGAAACCCATGCATAAAAAGAAACCCACCCATATAAGGGAAGCTAATAGGAAAAAGCAAAACTCAAGTATAAAGGACAAAGGAAAAAAACAATGAATAAAGAATAATTGACTATACCTACCTCGGTTTGTGCCCTCTCAAGTATGCAGGCTCACACTTTGTAATTCCTATGCTGAGTGGGCTATAACCTTTTCTGGAGCCTCGTTGCCATTGAAGGCGTCAGGTTGACGGATGGAGAGGTAGGGAACTTAGTCCCGCGATATGGGGTGCAGAGTGTTGGGGTCCCTCTTTCCTTCCATAATAGGCTGCCTTGGAATAAGCCAATTCCTCCCACTGACTGCGCACTGAAATTGTTGAATGGGCTAGAAATCTGAGAAGTTGTATCTTCTACATCAAGATCATCTCCCTCAAACTCTTCCTCTCCCTCCATGCTACTCTTATACTCTGACACTATATTACCATTTCCTGATGGTCTATCTAGAGTGACTGGCATCATCTGGCAGAGGAATTCTGTATCATATCTAAGAGCTTGTCTCTCCTAACTCATATCAATTTCATCATAATCAGCTAATCCTTCTTCCACATGTGCAGGAGTGTTCTCAGGGTCTAGTTCTGTATATTTTACATGTATCGAGTCCCAAGATTTTATCAACATTAGCACTGTGTTCATCTGATGAGCCATTCGGTTCCAGTGGTAAGGTAAAATATCTCGAGCACTACTGAATATATGCTCAATAGCCACAGATGTCAGTGAAATACTCAATATGTCCCTTACTATTCGTACTAGTGTCGGGTATTCAATAGCATGAACCTTCTACCAGGATAGGGGACACTGCCTATCTAGTATAGCCAGACCACTGGTTAAGTATCTTTTGACCTCCGGAATATTCTCTGATTTGGTCACTATCTGCTCTTCTAGTTGATGCATAATGTAGGATTGCTCTGAATCGTCGAGGCGACTCTTCTGAGCCTGAGGCTCCGATAGTGTGAGCATTGGCCCGAGTCGAGGCGAGTTTGCCAACTATTTTTCCTACTCGATGCTGACTCTCACGGATGGCAATCCATGAGAAGCCAGCTCACGCCGACTTGCTGGCTACTCGCGAGTACTCACTAAGCCCTTGTGTTACGGGGAATAGGCTAGCATCCTAGTTTCGCCAGCCATATATACATGAAATTCGTGCATTTGCTGCTTATATATATACATGGAATTTGTGTATTCGTGGCTCATATATATATATGGAAATCATGCATTCGTGGCTTATATATGTAAATCACCAAAAATATTATTTGCGTCCTGTGTGTCCGGACGCTTGGGACGCACAGGACGCTTGGGAGACAAACTCAAGATCAGGATGCCAAACGCTCGGTGCATAAGCGTCCGGACGCATTCAGACAGTGCTCTCACGCCTGATACATAACACCATTGCTTGGCAGGAGGCCCTGTACCTGGGACGTGACTATGCTTGGAAGCCTTGTCCTGATGCAACTTGTCGGTGAACCCACACTTTTGATGTCTATGCACGGTCCTCCTGGATCCCTGATGTCAATCCGAATTGTAGAACCATTCATGATACCCTAGCAAATTGCAGATCCATCTTGACGCCATCGCACTCATGAACTTCGTCACCAACTCTATAGGTCTATTGGGTACTCTTCCCTAATGCTTGCACAAATGCCTACCCGGCTTCAACTCTGGTCTGCTCAGATCTTATGCCACAAACACTGGGTCCCCGATATGCTATGTCGGGACTGCCTGCGTACCAAGTGGATGAATTCCGTATATGCATCTACCATTGTACTTAGTTCTACTCTGATATTGCCTTTATTTCATACTTGAGGTACCTAATCCATTTACAAAAAACGTATATTTATACATGCATGTATATTAAGAAAAAGAAAAATCATGTAGCCAAAAAAAAAAAAAAGGCCAGAATGCTGCCATGTTATATGTATTGGGGTATGATATTTCCGGAGTTATTCAGTCATTATCCGTCTCCTCTTCAAGTTCATTATCAGTCTCGTGTTCTGCGGCTTCCACATCGGTTTTCACATGTAAGTTAGAATTAGCCTTTTCTGAGTAGTTATGAGTATAGAAAGATGTAAACTTATGGGAGTGGTCTTCCTCCTCATATTGGTCGCTCTGCCAATGGAAGGCGTCGGAAATCCATTGCCGTGTAACGCGAGCTGCTTGGGTCGCTTGGAGAAGAGACTGCATAAGCTCGGCCTCAAAGGCCGAGGTATCACCAACTTCTAGGTGCTGGTCTGATTCTAGACACCCTTTTCGTTATGCAGTGGCCAAACGTGTACGTATATCGCCCTAATAGCCGCCAAAAGGAGCATACGTACTCTCCTTGGGTGGGCATTCCAGGTGGCCAAAAACTATTGGTACGTTGCTATATGCATCAGAAAGTAAGCTGCCTATGTCAGATTAGAAATACTTACTGATGGTTGAATCGTATTTGAATTTTGTTGCACTCGGAGGTTCAATATACACCTCGGTCATCTATGCTTTGAGGCAATATCGCATGGCCGAGGTCACCAGGCAAATAAAGACTTCATTGATAGCATCAAAGAAGGATTCATTGCAGTTCCCCCGCTGCCTGAGAGTGGAGAAATATTTGCAGAAAATGATTTCTATTATTTCGCTCCCTCGGAAATGCTTTTGGTGGGTCTACATGAGTATTAGACAGGTTAGACATTTCAGACTTTTGACGCAAGAAGGAAGCTTTACCTCTCATCTGTCTTCCCAACAGATGAACCGATCCTGGAATAGGAGATAGCTCACCCGCTGAGCTACCTCGTGTTGGGGCAGCTTGTCCAATCCGAAGACGCCCACAATACTGCATTTACATTCATAAACAAGATGTGAACGAGTTCGGAGGTGAATGCTATGGAGCTGTAATGGTTTAGATTATATCACCAAAAATATTATTTGTGTCCTGTGCGTCTGGACGCCTGGGACGCACAGGACGCATGGGAGACAAACTCAAGATCAAGATGCCAAACGCTCGGCGCACGAGCGTCCGGACGCACTCGGACGGTGCTCGCGTGGTGCTCGCGCGTCTGGGACACAATACATGCGCTTTGCAGATGCTCTCTCCTCTTGGACGCAACATGGAATGGGCTGCTCGTCCCCAACGCTATAGGTTCTACCGCTAGCGTTGCTAATGGATAGCCCACAATCGCTCTGTTCTTCAATGCACACCCGCTCACCACTTGCATGTACGACAGCCAGGTATGTAGCCACTATTGCAGCCATTGAATATGCACATAGCAGAAATATCCTTTGTATTCTCTAATAATTATATACACAGAAGTAATAGATATATATATAGAGCATGAAATCGCTACTCCAATCGCACTAACACTCGCTCTAATACTCGCACTAACACTCGCTCTAATACTCGCTCTAATACTCGCTCCAATACTTGCTCTAATACTCGCTCCAATACTTGTTTTAATACTCGCCCTAATACTCGCTCCAATACTTGCTCTAATACTCGCTCTAATACTCGCCCTAATACTCACTCCAATACTCACTCTAATGCTCGCCGTAATGTGCTGGAATATAGAGTGAAGGGAAAATGCATGGGGAAGGGAGGTATATATACAGGAAAACCATAGTTGCTAAGGCCGACTGGTAAGGCCGACAATTTAGACTTTCCGAAGACAATGAGATAAGGGATAACAAGAGAAGTGGCAGGACAGTTATCAATGGCACTCAGCCCCCTTTCGCCCGCGGGTGCCGTACTATTCATTGCCTGGCCTAGTAATAGTCATATTGGGAAATCGTAGTCATTGTATAGAGATATGTGCGGAGTTCACGCTTTGTGATATGTTTCGTAGGAATTCATGCATTCGCGGGCATATATATATATATATATATATGTGAGAAACTCGTGCTTTTGGAACCTTATATATATATATGCGAGAATTCCATGCATCCGGAGGCATAGATATATATATATGCCAGAAACTCGTGCTTTTGGAGACATATAGAGAAATGCATACATTCGCGGGCATATATATATATGTGTACGAGAAACTCGTGCTTTTGGAGACTTATATATATATATACGAGAATTCCATGCATCCGCGGGCATATATATATATATATGCCAGAAACTCATGCTTTTGGAGACATATAGAGAAATGCATACATTCACGGGCATATATATATATGTGTGCGAGAAACTTGTACTTTTGGAGACTTATATATATATATGCGAGAATTCCATGCATCCGCGGGCATATATATATATTTATGCCAGAAACTCGTGCTTTAGGAGATATATAGAGAAATGCATGCATTCGCGGGCATATATATATGTGTGTGCGAGGAACTTGTGCTTTTGGAGACTTATATATATATATGCGAGAATTACATACATCCGCGGGCATATATATATATAAGTCTCCAAAAGCACGAGTTTCTCGCACATATATATATATATATATATGTGCGAGAATACATGAATTCCTATGAAACATATCACAAAGCGTGAACTCCACACATATCTCTATACAATGACTACGATTTCCCAATATGACTATTACCAGGCCAGGCATTGAATAGTACGGCACCCACGAGCGAAAGGGGGCTGAGCGCCATTGATCACTGTCCTGCCACTTCTCTTGTTATCCCTTATCTCATTGTCTTCGGAAAGTCTAAATTGTCGGCCTTACCAGTCGGCCTTGGCAACTATGGTTTTCCTGTATATATACCTCCCTTCCCCACGCATTTTCCCTTCACTCTATATCTCAGCACATTACGGCGAGCATTAGAGCGTGTAATAGAGCGAGTAATAGAGCGAGTATTAGAGCGAGTATTAGAACGAGTGTTAGGGCGAGTATTAGAGCGAGTATTAGAGCGAGTGTTAGTATGATTAGAGCAGCGATTGCATGCTCAATATATATATCTATTACTTCTGTTTATATAATTATTAGCGAATACTATGGATATTTCTACTATGTGCATATTCAATGGCTGCAATAGTGGCTACGTACCTGGCTGTCGTACATGCAAGTAGTGAGCGGGTGTGCATTGTAGAAGAGAGCGATTTGGGGCCGTGGTTCAGCAACGCCAGACATAGAACCTATAGCATTAACAACCTTAATTGAGTTGTTGATGCGATAGGAATGAACTCTGACATCCAGACATTGAGCTTATGTCAACCACCATCTGGATGGCTATTGTTGCCCCAATAGCGTCGGGATTGTATTGCGACGCAGTGCAAGGCCCTAGTTGCGTCCGGATCATAATGCAATACCCCGAGGCATCTGGATGCACAGGACACACAGGACGCAAAATCGCATTTGGACGCTTAGTGCTGCGTCCGGACGCCAAATCTTTTTTCCTGATGTACCATCCGATGTCATGCATAGGGAGTATTACATACATGAGTACTTGGAATTTTCAGGCGTGGTAGTGTCTCGCCAGTTTCCTCCTGTGCCTTGACCCAAGTTACAGATAATAATTGTTGGATTTCCTTTGCATTGAGCATTGGATTTCCGAAAAGGGTATAATGCCATACATGGGAGGCAGCTTGATGGACCAGTTTCTTGTATTCATCAGGAACTGAGAAAAATGAGCAGGATCTGGGCCCAACGCGTGGTGGCTTCTGGATCGTGAGTCCAAGCTCTTCTTCCTCCTAAGTATGGCCTTCTGAGTTCAAGCTGAATGCATCACTTGGCATATCACCAGCACTGGACTCAGTATAGTGGGTACGTGGCTGCCCTCTGCTAGTAGAGAGCGGCGGTGGCGAGGACTATATACATTATGGTTAGCCAGGCTCATCTTGATTTAGGTGTGGGGGTAGTACTTACTTGCTGCCTTGAACTTGATGGGTGTACTGCAGAACTAGATGGGTGTGCTGCAGAACTCGATGGGTGTGCTATAGAACTTGATGGGTGTGCTGCAGAACTTGATGGGTGTACTGCAGAACTCAATGGGTATGCTGCAAAACGCGATGGGTGTGCTGCAGAACGTGGTGTCTTTGGTGCACCATAATCGATTTGAAGTTTTCTGGCTGGATATCCTCCATCTGTCACGGCGTTAATTTACTTGCAAGGTATTTGACACTCGAACAGGCTTGTTCGAGTGTCAGCATAGTATTTGACACCCGAACAGGCTTGTTCGAGTGTTAGCGTGGTATTTGATACCTGAACAGGCTTGTTCGAGTGTCAGCACGGTATTTGATACCCGAACAGACTTGTTCGGAGTGTCTTAATACAAGAAGGGATTAGAGAGGTGGATCGCGGAGTATCACCTGCGATCGCAGGTGACGTCAAGTTAGTCGGGCGCCACTCCTTTGGCCATGGCAATCATGTATATAGGAAGCCGTAATTGTCATTTCTTGTTCTTGTTCCTTATGCAACGTCTTGTATTATAACCTTGGTAATATAGACTCTGCCTTTTGTCTTGATACTTCAATCTACAGTTATAGTCTTGTCTTCGTATGCTCCTTGGAGTCACGTCTTTAGTTATAGCCACAGCCAATGACTTACGCCATTACACCATCTGACTCAGCAAGTCTTTTGGAAGACAGAGCAAGATGGAGAGGCTGTAATACAGTATCCTCATCATCCTCCCCTTTGGTGTCCTTCTGAAATAAAGAGGATGTAACTGTTCGCTGTCGGTTGACTCCTTGGGAGCATTGGGACATTATGCAAGTAATCTAGAGGGACAGGGATAGAAGACAAGGGCACAGGGAGGGACAGGGAGGAGATAGGTAGGGAGGGGACAGGGGTACGTAGGGATGTTGGATGTGTGAAGTTGTAAATCTTGGATGTTAGATGTAAAGGAAATGTAGGGGTGAGGGTGGACGAGAAGTGGTCAATGGGTGAAATGCTTATCTATTCTCTTATCTTGAGAAACACCCGACTCAACTATACTAAAACCTGACTAACTACAAAAGAACTCGACTACCCTTAATAAAAAAAAACTAACTATAATCAACCCGACTAACTATAAAAAAAAATGAACTAACAGTAAAGAAATTCCACTGACCAGACTAACTCCCGACGTACAAAGTCACCTAGGCTATATGTTGTAGGTTAGCTCGCAATTCCAGGAGTTAGGTGTAGCAGATTTGGGGATGAGGGTAGGGGTGTACTAACCATTTAACGCCTCCCATGCATGTTGGGCTGCATTCAGCCCACGAACTTTGCTCACAAATCGTCGAACTCCGAGATGTCGGTTTAACTGGGTAGCCCGACGCCTTTCACCTACAACTTGACGTGCCTTGATGAGTTGCGGACCAGTAGTACATTTGGGCCGTTTGAGGCACCAAATATAGCAGTAATCCTTATCATCAGAGTCGATAATGCCGGCGTTGGGGAAGAGGCGCTTATGCTCCCTCTTTACTTCCCTTAGGGTTTCTTCCTGGCGGGCCACTCTTGCACGTAGTTCATGCTTTCATTGTTCAAATATGTGGTCTCTTGTTGGTATGCAGCACTGACAGACTCCAGTGATATTGCGTATATTGGCATCGGAATCCTTAGCAAAATCATCATATTCATTCAGTGGGTTAAATCTGTCCAGATCGAAGTATGGTTTGGCTCCAGCAGGGAGGAGGGTGTTGGCCCTTGGGGGCACGGAATGCAGTAGAATGAATATACGTACTGGTTTTGCTTGCGTTATTTGAAAGAAAGCCCTCACTTGTGCGTCAGAATTCAGACTCATATAGTCTGGTAGAAATGTCAGGACGGCAGCCATGGGGCCCTCAAGAGCTTCCAAAATTTGGTGCACTTTTCTATCCGTAGGAACATCAGCTTTCACCATATTCCATATACCATCTAGAGTCTTATTCTCAATAACCCCCATATTTCTTCTATTCCTCACATCCCAAATCCACCCGTTGATATCCCTATGCCCTCCTATCTCAGGGTTACCCACCCAGAAAGCTACGGCAGTTCCTGGGTCTTCGCTGCCGTCAGACACTTTATCCTCTGCGTCGGAGTTCTCATCAGGCTGTGCCCTCTTACGAGCTCGCTTGATCGCCAAATTTTTTGCGGTCTCGAAGCGCTTTTTGAGGCAATCCTGGAGTAGTGCTTCCAGTACCTTTTTGTGGTGTTCGGAACCCACAGCTAGTCGATTTCTCATAGTACTCCTCATCCCAGTGAAGTTTTGAGCTGCAATAACCAGAGCATCCTTCTCATTGTGGCTACCTAAGGCCCAACTTCAGATTGATTGTTGCGCACAATAGTCCTTCACAGCATTGCGCCACGATGTGTAATCAGCATCTTAGGTGTCCTACCCAAAGTCAGTCTTTGCATTCTGAATTAAGTTTATCGGAGTAACCATTCTTGCTGACTTATCTCTGGGTATGTGTCATATTAGCCTACGTGCGTCGGGTGTGAGTTAGAGATTACCGTATAGGGAAATAAGTTCTTCTTGGTATTTGCGGTCAATGCAAAGGTGGCTGTGATAGCTGAAGTAGTCTCGTTAAGCTGAAGTGGATACTAAGTACGTAGGAATAATAGGACTACAAGATGGGGTCTATCGGATCTCTTATACTACATTTCCGATGGCTACATTGGAGAATATGACCATTTGTAGTCAAACTTCAAAATGTAAAGAAATGCAAGTACCAGGTCATGTTCAAACCCGATGGCACTAGGCCATCCTAGAACATGCTTGGCCTACAAATGTATACTTTAGTATGCACTGCACACGAGAATATATATAACATAAACAACTTTGCTTTGAATACAATAAATATCAAGACTAATGGAGCAGCATTCTATATGTAACGCATTATAATTAATTTTACATATTATGAGTTGTGGTGCAGTGGTTAAGTTTTCATTATGTGATTAAATTTTGTTTGGGTAGGTGTAACGGCGTAAGTCATTGGCTGTGGCTATAACTAAAGACGTGACTCCAAGGAGCGCATGAAGATGAGACTATAACTGTAGATTGAAGTATCAAGACAAAGGGCAGAGTCTGTATTACCAAGGTTATAATACAAGACGTTGCGTAAGGAACAAGAACAAGAAACGACAATTACGGCTTCCTATATACACGATTGCTATGGCCAAAGGAGTAGCGCCCAACTAACTTAACGTCACCTGCGATCACAGGTGATACTCCGCGATCCACCTCTCTAATCCCTTCTAGTATTAAGACACTCCAAACAAGTCTGTTCGGGTGTCAAATACCACGCTGATACTCCAACAAGCCTGTTCGGGTGTCAAATACCACGCTGACACTCGAACAAGCCTGTTCGGGTGTCAAATACCACGCTGACACTCGAACAAGCCTGTTCGAATGTCAAATACCTCGCAAGTAAATTAACGCCGTGACAATATCCCCTCCTTACGGCCGAAGTCTCTTGAGGCTTAGTCTTCGTCTTCCAGCAATGGTCCTGGTTTGCTCGGATTTCGCCTGTGGAAGTCATCAATAGCCTTGAGTTTGTTGATGTTTGTTGCCGGTTCCCAGTCTGGTCTTTCGAACCCTACCCATTTCACTAAGTACTCTAATTTCTTCCTCCGAAGACCAGAATCCAAGATTTCTTCCACATGCCACTCTTCCTCATTATCAACTATCACTGGTGGAGGTGGTGGGTTGTATCGCCCAGGTAGGGGATTATTATTTGCCGGGTCGAGAAGTGAAACATGCTGGACTCGATAATAGTGCATACTAGCGGGGAAGTCGAGTTCGTATGCATAGGGGGATATGACCTTTGTGATCTTGTAGGGGCCAATCCGTTAATGGTGGAGCTTTCTACTTGGCCATTGTGTTGTAATGTGCTGGCTATTAAACCAAACCAGATCTCCCTCCTTGCATACTGGAGCATTATCTCGTCCTTTGTTTGCTTGCTCCTGTTGCCGTGCCTGCACCCTAGCCATCTCGTTTTGTAAGTGTTCCGTTATTTCCTTGATCTTCCTGGCCACCTCTATAGCACTCCGCTCATCAGGTCATATGAGCTTCTCCTCGAAATCAAATTGCCACAGTGGGTCATGACCATAATTCGCAAAGAAGGGAGATGACCCAGTTGTTTCAGAAGCTTCATTATTAGCTGCAAACTCGGTGAGATGCAACCAGTTCTCCCAGTCATCCTGCAAATAATTAACATAAACCCGTAAATATTGTTCTAGAGTGGCATTGACTTGTTCGGTCTGGCCGTCAGTTTGAGGGTGAAACGGTATGGACAGGAGAGATTGAATCTCAAGCACTTGACAGAGAGCTTTCCAAAAGTGAGAGATGAATTGAGGCCCACGGTCTGATACAATTGTTCTAGGAAGACCATGGAGGCGGAAGATATGCCGAGCATATAGATCTGCTAATTGCTCTGCAGTAGTGGTATCACGACAGGGAATAAAGTGCCACATTTTAGTTAGTCGACATACTACTACCAAAATTGCGTTGTATCCATTTGACCAGGGTAACCCAATAATGAAATCCATGGAGATATCCTGCCAAGCGCCTTGGGGAATTGCGAGTGGTCGAAGAATACCATATAGGGCATGTCGTGTTGTTCGAGCATGTTGACAGGGGTGACAGTTGCGTACATACTGATCAACATCCTTATGCATTTTTGGCCAATAATATTGTCATGAGATGAGCTCAAGCGTCTTGGATTGCCCTGGATGCCCCGCTGCTGGGATATCGTAATGGTCCTGGATTAGACGTAACTTTAGAGGCATATAATTTAGTACATATATCCGCCTACGATATTTTAGCTTTCCATTATCCTCTTCACATTCGGCTAGCAAGATGTCCTTAGATCGCTTCTCTCCTTGTTGCAGCTTAACTAATATCTTCCTTAGTAGTGGATCAACTTCAAAACCTCTATTAAACAAGTCTTCTAGTCCTAGCTCTTCTACTGTCGCATTGATTGTTAAATTGTGAGGTTTGAGAACGACTTGATTTTGAAACCTTATACATCCATCTCCTTCCTTTGGAAGGTCTCCTGACCTTCTTGTTAATGCATCTAGTTTTCCCCCTGCTTTACTTGGACGGTAAACTATCTTGAAGTTGAAGCGGGAGAGAAATTCTGACCATTGAGCTTGCCGGTGGTTGAGGAGCCTTGTTAGCAGAAAGTATTCTAGATTTTTGTGATCTGAGAGTACTTTAATTGGATGGGGTGTGGATTCCAATTCACCTCGCCATTCTTCGAAGCATTGGATAATAGCCATTAATTCCTTGTTATAAATCTCATAGTTGCATTCAGTTGGTGAGTGCTTCTTAGAGAAATAAGCAATAGGGTGAAGTATATTATTATCATCATATTGCGAAAGAATTCCAACAGAAATGTAGTCTGATGCATCTGTTTCTACTATAATTTCACGGTCGGGATCAAAATGCTGAAGAACGGGAGCGGAAGTAAACGCTATTTTAAGGTTTTGTAACACCTTCTGGTATTCTTCGCTCCAATGCCAAGTTGTATTTTTTTTTGTTAGTTTCATGATAGGGGCTACAATCTTGGAGAAGTCTTTGATAAATGTAATGGAGAACGTTATTTCATTGCTTATATAATTGATTATATAATTTTGTATTTCCTATATTACTACTATGTTATGTAACTAAGCCTCTCGGTTGAAGGACTAGCCTTCTACCACCTCCTATTGCTTTATAAGCGTCCATAGCACGCGGAATCTGCCATGGGAAGTTCCATGGCACTTGCCATATGAAGACACCCTCATTATGGCCGCGTGACCTCTGTTTAAGGCGTGTGACTCATTACTATGGCCACATGACCATCGTTTATGGCGTGTGACTCATTACTATGGCCACATGACCCCTTTTGTACAGCGCACCACCTTCTGGTGTGCCACCCTTTATTGTATTTATTTCCTTAGTCATCAGATCTCAGAGGAGTATAAATAGGCCGCTGGATTCCCTCTGGAATCCACAAGAAAGACAAGAAGCAACCAAGCAAGCCTTCAGAGCAAGCAAGCCTATATTCCGATCAGATCAAGATCATATAGCTTAGATAGCACAAATCATATAAGATAGATTACACCAGTTAATTACTGTTCCCTTCGGGAACGTCCCACATAGTAATCTCCCTACCCTTCTGAGGTCTTACCTCAGCAGAACCGAAATACACAAACGTCCGTGCCTACGGATATAGATTGTATAAACGGTACCGAATGAATACTGTCTAGTACCATTCATTACATTTTTTTTAACTTACTTACCTAATCTTTACTCTTAAATCCAAGGCCTGATCAACCTTCGGATACCTTTATTACACTCACGCAAGTGTATACAATTCGACACCCAAGTGCACATATAAAATCGATATCGTTATTCAACTAGCTAGCCAACAAAAATCCAACAAACGAGACATCAGACTCTCAACTGCAGTACATCAACAAAAGACTTAGAAGCAAGCTAAGCAGAGCTCTAACGGGCAGTGGTATCCCACATTAAACAATCCCACCCTCGTTCACAACACTTTTCCCAATAAGATCGACAACTCATCTTGCACTCCTGGCAACCGCCATTACATCTGTACCTGTAAATCCAGTACACCATTGAAAAACCGGCCCCCCAGGTCCCAGGAATAATTGGTCTAAACAACCAAGCGTCACAATCCCAAGGCTCAAATCTCGCTGCCTCCACTGCAGCCATTTCCTCCAGAAAAGAATTACCTCCATCAGAACCTTCCTTAGGCCCAGACATCTCTACCAATACCTCTGCGCCCCCAACGTCTACCTCAACACACCAATCAGAAAACGTGACACTCTTGCCGGAAGAACTAGAACTAGATTCTAGACCAGTAGACGAAGAAAAACCAGGACCATAAGAAACATCAGGATCCTGACATCCAGCCTCACCAGCCTCGTGAGCCACCGAGCCAACAGAACCGTCAGTCGAACGGAGATCATAAGGATCATCAGCCACCACACCATCAGCACAGAAAGGTGCCAAAGAAGAAAAGTAACTCGACGATCGTATCGCATAACCAGCTGCATTTGGTTGGGACAGACGACGAAATCAGACATAATGGCGTCTGAACTTAGTAAGAAGACTAAGAGGTCGAGACGGTTAACTATGTTACCCGAAGATATTAAGAAATTAGTAGAAGAAACTCCCAGAAAGACCAGATTTATAGTTCCTAACACAGAAGGGGAAATAAATCTGCCCATGGATATAGAATTAGGAGAACCAGGTGGAGCAGGAACCAAACTATATTTTAGTATGGCTTACCTCTCGCACCAGAAGAATTTTGGGAAGACATTTCCAACAATTGAGGAGATTTTGAAATATACTCGCTCAATGGGACATGCCCAACAGTATCATCCTGATGATACTCGACTCTTAATGGAAGCCGTAGAAAACACTACTTATGGCTAACACCTTACCCATTCAAAGAAGAAGACTTAGAAATGAACGCATTTTTAAGTAAAGAATTAAGGAAACCTGTTGTTCCACTTTTAAGGAAACCGAATTGGGTAATAAATAACTGGGAAGAAATAATGGCATTCATGATGAGCGGCACTCATCTAGAAGAATCAGCACATACCGCGGAGGATTTTTTCAATCCTAGCAAAGAACTTCCAGGAGCGTTCCTGAGAACACCAAAAGATCAATCGAAAGGCAAAGGTCGAGCACCTGAGACACCAGAAAGGAGGACTGGGTCAGCCAAAGAACCAGACGACAAAGACCAACCACCAGAAGATATAGAATTACCAGAAGATGATGATGATCTAGATACAGGACTAGACCAACAGCAGCAGAAAACACAAGGAGGAGGACGAGACCCCGATGATAGCGGAGATGATAGCTCGGACTCTGATAAGGCATCGTCAGTTGCAAGTCAAACTCTTAAAAGAAAACCCAAACGAGGAAAATCAGTTGAACACCAGCAATGGGAATCTACAACAGGAATGGTTACAATGGGTAACCATAAAGCAACGAATGCTTTAAAAGGAATAAAGATTGATATGCCAGAAAAATTAAGAGGAGAAGACAAAAAATGGCAAGACTCACAATATTTTGACTCTTGGGCCACAGCAATGCAACGTTGGTTTGTTCTCAAAAGAATAGATTTGAAGGCGCTTCAGCTCTGAAATTGTTGGATTCAGAATGGAAGGGAGCGCGCTCACTACTTATAATCAATTCCTAAGAGAAAAAGGAAAGAATGCGACATTCTTTGATTCATACTAGCGCTAAGGGATTTTCTGATACCCTCTACTAGTAAGGACATTTTGTGGAAATGATGGGAGACAGCCACACCATACAAGGACGGACGTCACATGGGAATCAAACAGTTTGCCAACTGGCTTACTGAAATGCAAATCAAATTGATTGACAAGGATGGCAAACAATCAATATCGCAGGAAGTAAAAAGAAGAAAGTTTCTTAATCACCTGCCGCCATACATGTCAGCTACATTAATTCCTTTAATCAAAGAAGAATGTCATATGATCAGCTCGTACATCAAGCGGAGTCATATGAAGCTTCTAAGAAGGATATTGCCCCACCATCCACAACAAATACATCCCGACGACAACACCCTCGGAATGAAAATCGAAGTCACGGTCCACGCAGGGACCAGAATCAACGACAAAAAACAGGATTTAATCCTAGCAGCAATCCCAACACCAAACCCAACACAGAAAATCGGAAGGACTCAGATTGGGACACCATCACAAAAAAATTGGATCAGAAGACGAAGATGCAATTAATTAAAGACAAGAAATGTCTATGGTGTTGGAACCCTGGACACTCCTACAAGGACTGTAGGAAACGAAAAAATAAGGTACCCATGCATACAGCCGCACAAGATTTAGCTATGCCGATAGCCACAAGGATAAAAACAACAAGGATAAAATCAAGGAATGACCCTTGTCAAGACAGGTACCAGATTTTAGCAAGGTATTCGTTAAAGCTAACGAACACCCTGCACTAGCTTTAATTGATCTCCAAACGAAGGGAGGAGACTTAATCAATTCTCAATTTGTACACCTGTACAAAATACCAACTAGAAGTATCGAGAAGAAATCATTAAGTACTGCAATTAAAGGCTCAAAAGGAACGATAGACAAAGCTTGTACTATCAAACTTGATTGGACAGGTTATGTAGAAGAACGAACGTTCTATGTAGCTCATTTGACTGGATGGGACATGATACTAGGAGAACCTGCTCTCAGCAAAGTGCGAGCAATAATTCCTGCCCATCAGGAACTAGTTACTATCCACCGGAAAACATTCCACGATTCCAGCTAAGTGTATGGAAGGGATCTAGAACCATGGCGAATAGTATAAGATCAGCGTATACACAGGTCAGCTGTAAATCAGTCACAGATTATAGTGAACCGGATAATTGGGAAAATATTAGTGACGCAGACGAAACTGATTCAGAAAGAGAACTCGTGACAGCTGTTTCTACGGTACAGAAACAATTCAACCCTGTAATGGAGTTTCCCTTATTATTTCCCAAGACAATTCCATGGGAATTACCGCCACTAAGGAAAATTAATCACTCTATCAAACCAAAAGCAGGAGCTACTTGGATACCAAAATGGCGACCCTCAGGACATCGATTTAGACAACAAATCCATGACAAATTAGTGAAGAAGAAGCATCAGGTCGCATATATAGAGTAGAAAATGACACAAATGCTGTAGTCATGTTCACTATCCCTAAACGAGATAAACCGGAAGAAGCCGACATGTCAATGACTGTCGAGACCGCAATTTAGCCGTCGAACCGGACCACACCCCATTGCCAGATATTAATGAAGCAATTGAACTAGTAGCGGAGAATCCCATTTGGACTAAGGTCGACTTAGCCGACGGATTTTTTAATATCAGGAACGATGAAGAATCTGAGCAACACTCTACCTTTTTATGTCACATGGGATATTTCAGAAGTAGAGTTATGCAACAAGGGGATCGTAACGCACCTGCTACCATGGTTCGCGTTATGCATGAAATTTTTAAGGACATGGTCTATAAAAATTTAATCATCTATATCGATGATATTATTATATTCTCTAAAACGTATGAAGAACATGTAGAATTATTGAAGAAAGTACTTCAACGTCTACAGGATGAGAAATTTTATCTCAAAGAAAGCAAATGCCAGTCTTTACTCCAAGATTGGAAATCTTAGGACACGTTTTGACATCAGATGGATTACATGTAGACCCGAAGAAGAGGACTACTATATTAACATTTCCAACTCCACAAGAAAAAGGATCTTAGAGGATTCCTTGGAATCGTTAATTATCTCAGCAGATTTATTCTGACTTAGCATCGTATGCAAGCACCCTGTCAGAACTGCAAGAGAAACAAAGAAATGGGAATGGACAGATACTCATAATGCAGCGTTTGAAAAACTTAAGGAACTCGTGAATTCCCCACATATTTTAAAACCCTGGAATAATGAATCTACTGAACCCAAATATTTAGTCTGTGATGCAAGTGATGTAGGACTAGGATCTTGGATAGGTCAAGGACCGTTGACACACATCAGACCATCATGCTTCCACTCTAGAAAATTTAATCCAGCACAACTCAATTATCCTACCTTTCAAAAGAATTATTAGCGATTATTGACTCATTAAAATTTTTTGAAGCACAATTAGAGGTCACAAGTTCACTATCCTTACCGACCACAAACCGTTAGTAACCTTCCATACTCAAACGCCTGCAAGTCAGAAATTGAGGCGATGGCAAGATTACCTAATAGAATTTGATACAGACATACAGCATACCGCAGGAAAGGAAAATTTGATAGCAGATGCTCTATCAGAAAGCATAAATACTTGGACACTCCCACCACCGAGGACATTATATTTCCAACAGCATCGATCTTCCTAACCATACCTACAACCGCAATATCTCTACCAATGCTTTAAGAACTTTCCACTCACCAGAAACCTCTACTCAGAACAATATGGTTTCTCGCGGAGCTATCAATTTCAAGCATGTCGACTGCGACTTCAACAAATGTCGTGGAAGAGCCGAAGAACTTGGACACCATGTCTTCTGTCCATACTTCGAGGGCATCCAGGATGAAGAAAGCGAATATGACATGATGAAGGAAGAAGAGTCCTCAGATGACGAGACTCTGTCTACTATACCAGAAGAAGTTTTCAGTGGGTATGATCGTGTACCCAATATAAACAAGAACAAACCCTTAACAGTTCTTGGACTAAGATATAGGCCTCCATCTTCTGAAAACGCACAACAAAATACACTCGCTCCTGAAGAAGCGAAAGAAATTGCTATCGACCTGGCTCATAGCAATTGGCAACAACACAAAAGGATACACTGGTCCTTTTGCCGTGATTTTTACTGTCCAGTTCATGGCAGCTCCCACGCCATGAACAACCGCATGTTCACCGTCGAAACATGTGCAATCTGCAACCACCACGGACATGGCAGTTTGAACTGTGACCTGACAGCCTCAGTTCTTAAGAAGGAGAAGGAATTCCTTACGACTCGTATTGCGCATATCCTAGCCACAAATGAGCCTCAAAAGGAACTAGCCCCAGTACAATAAGCGCCGGGTTATCCACCTCCACCAGCTCTCAGCCGTGAAGAAGCTATCCAGGAAATTGGAGAATGGGCAAAAAGATGGATCGCCAACAAGCCGACACAACCTACTCTCTAACCCAGCATTCAGTTCAGTAACCCTACCGAACAGATGACCAACCAACAAATGGAACAGGAGATCATGGATACTCCTGTTGCTCCACAACAACCATGGAATGCACCTCAACAACTAGCTGCAACTGCTAGCAGCAGTAACGCAATTCCAATCAACACTGCCACCGTCACCACTCGTTTAAAAAGCGAGTAGCCATTGACGAAGATATACCCTCTTTCATTCAAGACACCAAGACCTCCAGACAGCGTTGTGATTTCTGTAAGTTCTCAGGACATAATGCTTCTACATGTAAGGAGAAGAAACCCACCATCAATGACTTCAACACAAGGATCGAACCGACCCTCAACAAGCTCATTGAAGAGAAACACATCAGCGACGGATGGATAGACGACAAGGACTACTTCATCACACACTGGCTTGACCAAGGAACAGGTATGAAAGCCGCATATCAATCATGCATGAGAGTATGTCCTATCTGGAAGAACTATTATGATACCTTTGTGAATCGTAAGGATCATAGAAGAAAAGACGGATTTTTGTATGTCAAGAACCGACAAGGACAATGGAGACTAGTCTTGCCCTCTACCTTTAACATCGAAGGTAAGAACTATCTCGAATTGGTTATTAAAGACGCACATGAAGCAACCGCTCATGGTGGCATTGAAAAAACAATAAAATATCTTACTGACCGATATGATTGCCAGTCCTTTGCAGAACCAACTAAGGACTATATCAGAAGTTGTGATACTTGTCAACGGACAAAGTATTCCAATAAGGCGCCACTTGGACTCGTAACCCCATTACATGTACCAAGCAGGCCATGGACTGACATATCGATGGATTTTCTTAAAGTAGCACCTGTGTTTACTAAGTGTTCAATTTTGTACCCGAATATTCCTGTTGAAGAAGATCATGTAGTTTGTATTTCACGACTTTGGACGATTGTCGATAGACAATCAGGATTCAAGTTTCTTATTCCTGTCTCAGATAATTTCACAGCAGAACAATATACTGCTACCTTTGATACTCATGTAGTCCCAACTATGAGATACCCTTTCTGTATTGTTTTTGACCGCGACACTCTTTTTATGTCAACGCACTTTCAAGATTGGGCTAGGAATAAAGGAATCAAGTTGGAACCGTCCACCGCATATCATCCACGTGCAGATGGACAATCGGAAATTGTGAACAAAGAAATTCTACAAGTAGCAAGATCCTGTAAAATCGAAGGATTTGATTGGCTACAGAAACTACCAGAGATACAGTTGAAACTTAACTCTAGGTATAATGCCGCTAGACAGAATAGTCCCTTTTCCACACTATTTGGATTTAATGCACATCTTGGCGTATGGATACTTCCATACCCCATTAATGCATATGTACCCACAAATGAACGTCATGAGGTAATGTCTAAAAACCTATATGACGCCAAGAAGACTCAAGCATCTCAAGCGAACAAACGACTACCCAATATAGCCAAATTTTCAGTCAGACAACAAGTTATGCTTTCTTCAGAAAATATCAACCCATCGAATGTCTCACCCAAGCTCAAACCAAAATGGCTAGGCCCATTTCCCATTATTTCTAGTAATCGGAAATGCAATAACTATAGCCTAGACCTATCCAGTCAACCTGACCTCCACCTCATATATAATACTTTTCATATCAGCAAACTTAAACCCTACTATAAAAACGATCCTACCCAGTTCCCTCATAGACAATCTCAGGAACCAGGACCAATTCAAGAAGATCATCATGAAGTTGAAAAGGTATTAGAATTCAGAACAGCTCCTCGAACTGGAGAAAGACAATATAAGGTCAGATGGCTAGGATACACTCCTAAATATGATTCCTGGGTAAACGCCAAGGATATCACCACCGAAATTCTTCAAGACTTCTGGACGACTGGAAGTATGGAAGACACATTCAAGAGACGTCGTAGGACTAAAGGAAAACAAGGACCACGAACCAGAGATGAGACCCGAGCTCTCATCCAACAAGAACGAGATAGAATCATGAGTCAAGGAAACACTAAGGATATTCATGTTAATGCTAATGTATTAATAATGCATCAAATCTTAGGACGTATGGAAACCAATATGGCAGAGCGAAGGAAGTAAGGATAGGAAATCCTTCTATGTGGGGAAGTGTAATGGAGAACGTTATTTCATTGCTTATATAATTGATTATATAATTTTGTATTTCCTATATTACTACTATGTTATGTAACTAAGCCTCTCGGTTGAAGGACTAGCCTTCTACCACCTCCTATTGCTTTATAAGCGTCCATAGTATGCGGAATCTGCCATGGGAAGTTCCATGGCACTTGCCATATGAAGACACCCTCATTATGGCTGCGTGACCTCTGTTTAAGGCGTGTGACTCATTACTATGGCCACATGACCATCATTTATGGCGTGTGACTCATTACTATGGCCACATGACCCCTTTTGTACAGCGCACCACCTTCTGGTGTGCCACCCTTTATTGTATTTATTTCCTTAGTCATCAGATCTCAGAGGAGTATAAATAGGCCGCCGGATTCCCTCTGGAATCCACAAGAAAGAGAAGAAGCAACCAAGCAAGCCTTCAGAGCAAGCAAGCCTATATTCCGATCAGATCAAGATCATATAGCTTAGATAGCACAAATCATATAAGATAGATTACACCAGTTAATTACTGTTCCCTTCAGAAACGTCCCACATAGTAATCTCCCTACCCTTCTAAGGTCTTGCCTCAGCAGAACCGAAATACACAAAACGTCCGTGCCTACGGATATAGATTGTATAAACGGTACCGAATGAATACTATCTTGTACCATTCATTACAATAAACCGGCGATAAAAATTGGCGAATCCTAGAAAAGCACGAGCATCATGAAGGTTAATTGGGGATTCCCAGTCCATTACTGCCTTAACTTTAGTTGGATCCATTTGTATCCCTTCTGCTGAGATAATCATGCTCAGGGAGTGGACCGTGGTCTTATGAAATTCATACTTTTCGGGTTTTAGGTATAGGCCGGCTTTTTGGAGAGCTTGCAATACCTTGGTAACATGTGTTCGGTATTCTTCGAGGGTATCGCTATATATTAAAATGTCATCAAGATAAGCCATACAGAAATTGTCAAGGAAGGGATGGAGAACATCATTAATAAAATGTTGGAAGCTGGCAGGAGCATTTGTGAGGCCGAAAGGCATAACTAAGGTCTCGTATAAGCCATAACGAGTTCGGAACGCTGTTTTCCATTCCTCTCCTTCCGCCATCCGGATGAGGTTGTAGTCGCTTCTAATGTCAAGAGCCGTATAGTATCGTGCCTTAGAAAGTCTAGTCAAAGTCTCTCGTATAAGGGGTAGTGGGTATCAGTTCTTGATAGTACCATTATTAAGACCACGATAATCCACACAAAGACGCAAAGACCCATCCTTCTTCTTAACAAATAAGATGGGTGCACCTGCGGGAGATGAAGAGGCACGAATAAATCCTTTAGACAGGTTTTCTTCCAGCCATACTTTAAGAGCCTCTAACTCTGGTTTTGATAGGGAGTATAGAGGTCCAAAAGGGGGAGTAAATCCTTCTTTAAGAGGAATTTTATGGTCGTAAGGTCGATGGGGGGGAAGGATTTCCGCAATAGCCTTCTTAAATAATGGGAGAAATTCGTGGTATTCAGAAGGCACTAATTCCTTAATCTTATCCTCCTCCGTCTTAGGTTGTTGTTCAGGATCTTTTAAAGCCATATTAAGCTCATAGATAGTTGTCCGAAAGGCTGTTTCCATCTGCTTTGCTTTTTTAACTAGGCGACTAAAGGTTGATCCTACAATGAGGGCAATTCGAGGGTTTTCTGGAACTGGAATTGAGATACCCTTTATGGTCAAGGGTTTTTCACAACAACGGTGGAGGTAAAAATCAGAGTCGAAAGTAATAGTGTTCTTAGCGAAACGGATATTCACATCATGACGTCATAGCTATGGAAGTCCTAATACTATGGGGTAGTGGCCTAGTTTGGTAATAAACAGTAGAAGTTTCTCTTGGTGCTGATCAATTATTAGCTTTAGCTTGCTAATATGTGTGGTTGTCCCTAACTCGATTGGTCGCCCATCAATGACTTCTAGTGTTCGGGGATTATTGAGTTTATAAAGGGGGAGTTGATGATGGCTTGCAAATTCCTGGTCTATAAATGCATAACCCGTTGCTCCGCAGTCTATCAGGGCATGAGTAAGGATTCTGGAACCATGGTCGTTTAATTCACAACTAACTACAAGGTGATTCCCATCCAAAAACTCTTCCTCCGAAGACTGCAAAGACGAACTGGAAATGCTTAAAGAGTCCAGAAATTTATTCTGCCTCAGCTCAGTGCCATCCCTCTGAGGTGAGGCTACTCTTTTGCCTGTTCCTCAACTTCTAGTCCCTTATTCGTGGTTTCCATAACCATTTCGGCAGCTTGTAGAGTACGTTTTTGTATGTGTGGGCAAGTTCTGACTCTATGTCCCATTCCTCCACAATAATAGCACCTTCCTTCAGCCATTCTCTTTGCTTTTTCCTCTGGAGATATCTTCTTCTTTCCTGCAGACAAATCTATGGGCCCAGGGTGAGTACCCATGGCTGTCGAGGTAGAGGGAGTTTGAACTATTTGGGGGTTAACTGGAGCAGGAGTGGTAGGGCGTGGTATCATTCGGGGCGTTGGTCCAACACGATTACGCATTTGGGTTTGTAGCGCGTGGCGACGAGTATCTAGCCTTTGGCAGACTTCCACATACTCGTTAAACTCCGTAGGCTCAGGATGTATGGCGATGAGATCTTGTTGTAGTTGGTAGGAAAGTCCGCGCTTTAGAGCTGTCAACTTAGCCGTATTACCCCAACTCGTTTCAGCTGCATATCGTTGGAATTCTGCAAAATTAGTAGCGAACTCTCTGGCCCCCTGAATCATAGTTTGTAGTTTGTACTCTGCATTGGCTACTCGATTTAGATCGCCGAACGCATTTTCAAGAATGGTAATAAGTGTTGCTAGGTTGATTAAGTTCACCGTATGGTTTTCAACGTAAGGGGTAACCTGATTTAGGGCATCTTCAGCTAAGGAATTTACTGCTAGTCGAAGTTTTGCTTGTTCATCACTATAAGTAGCAGCCTTTAGTTGTAGTTAGGTGAGGAAAGGACGCAGCTTATTTCGGTCTTTTTCAGAGAATTTTTCTGGGTTGGGTATCTTCTCTAAACGACCCCCTCCTTCTCCTAGTTGTAACCGAGCCAAAGTCGCATTGATAGCCCTCATATCTTTCAACTGCGTTCGAAGCTCATTAATTACTGTCTCTTGAGTAGTTACTTCATTTCGTAACTCTTGAGTGGCTGTGTGTAAGGTTGTGTCTTCTTGTTGCCGTGCCGTAAGTTGATTCATTAAGTTCGTTACTTGGGTTCGTAATCTTACGACATCTTGTTGTCAGTCTGGTAGCCCTAATAGCTGATCTAATAGGGTAATAGTTTCATTGAGTATTCCGGTGTAATCCTGGTTTACTGAATTCAACGCAGTTCGCAAACGAGGAACTAGGTCGACAATAGCGGCCGGCAATTCAACAACAGGCTGAGTCATTGTTCATAGGTAGTGGTTGCGCTCAGTGGAGTGTATCGACGGAACGTAGTGTAACGGCGTGAGTCGTTGGCTGTGGCTATAACTAAAGACGTGACTCTAAGGAGCGCACGAAGACGAGACTATAACTGTAGATTGAAGTATCAAGACAAAAGGCAGAGTCTGTATTACCAAGGTTATAATACAAGACATTGCGTAAGGAACAAGAACAAGAAACGACAATTACGGCTTCCTATATATACGATTGCTGTGGCCAAAGGAGTGGCGCCCAACTAACTTGACGTCACCTACGATCGCAGGTGATACTCCGCGATCCACCTCTCTAATCCCTTCTAGTATTAAGACACTCTGAACAAGTCTGTTCGGGTGTCAAATACCACGCTGATACTCGAACAAGCCTGTTCGGGTGTCAAATACCATGCTGACACTCGAACAAGCCTATTCGGGTGTCAAATACCACGCTGACACTCAACAAGCCTGTTCGAGTGTCAAATACCTCGCAAGTAAATTAACGCCGTAACAGTAGGTATCTAATGCACAGGTTCGATTCCGTACACAGTCTTTGACTTTTTTTTTTATATTTGCCAACTAATACAAAGCTTATTTATGTCTAAACCTAACGGCTCTAAGCAAACTCCTGATGAGCTTGATATAAACTTTACTTTGACACTACTTACCAACAATACCACTCACCAAAGACAATGTAAAATTACATAACCTCCGAAATGAACACTACGAAAACCTACTGTCCCTGATGTAATAGTAAGTATGCTTCTTGGGGTGAATATTCTAATCATCTAGAGCATAAACAACGCGACAAAGTCAGACAGATATTCACCCTTCCTGCACGTTGGCCAACCTACGGTCCGCAGCAAACCGAGGCCTCCCTTAAAAAATCAGGTGAACAACCAGGTGGAGAATTGACCTACGAAGGTAAGGCTTCTTGCTGAAGCATTGCTGATATCTAACTGTTAAAGCTGAAGGGTTTTACGGAGGCATTCCTGAATTTGATGAATTTGAATAGGAAGTTGACAAACATTTTTCGCCAGTTGAGGAGGATGATATTGACGGTCCCAGCCTTGAGGAGGTGGAGCAGGATGAGGTTGAAGACTACGGAAATAAGTCTGATGCAAAACCCATTCCTGGAACTGTTGACCCCGCCACCGACCCCCTACTAACGGATATCCATACACCACTGACGTCACTAGGCAGCCTTCCGCCAGATATCAGGCTGGACAGCGTGTACGCGAGTATCATTTGTGAATCAGTGTATAGTCAGGTACAATCACCTCTATCTATTTCTCAATGCACGGGATTATAAGCTTGCCCACTTTTTTACCTCTAGCAAGGTTCCAAAGCACAGGATTGATGGTTTCTTCCATGACGACTTATTGCTAAGTATACCCAGCGTCAGTCTGACGTCAAAGGTCTTGTTCAAATCGGGTACACATTATAGAAGCAAATGGACAAAATGGTTGCGGATCCTGAGTGGACCACAGGATCTGTGCAATATGCGTTACATCCGAAGTCTAATTTCTACTATCGGAACATAGTAGATTGTATTAAATATCTCTTGCGGCAGAGAGCATTTGTGACCCATGTGGTCTGGGAACCGATGAGGTTATTTAACAAGGATAATGACTGAATATATTCCGAGATGAATATCACAACCTAGTGGTGGGAGCAACAGGCATGTTCCCTAATTATCCTACCATGGCTCCTTGCTTACGTCTTATAAAAGCTCATTCCCATCGGGTCTACACTGGTCCCCGTCCTTTTGGCATCGGACCAGACCCATCTTACAAACTTTTCTGGGGACAAGAAATTGTGGCCCCTATACAAGAGCATAGGGAACATCAAGTCCACCATATACAATAAACCAACTATGAATACTTGGATCCTAATTGCACTATTACCCATCCCCCCTAAGTATCTCAACAAGATTCCTGGCAACCCAGTCGAAGCACAGGAATTGGACGCCCTCCAGGTCACGCATGAGATTCTAAGTTCCATCCTCAGCCCTTTGGCCAATGCAGGATGTCAGGAAGGGATAGAAAAGGTCTTCTGTGATAAGAAGGTATACAAATGTGTACCTAGACTCTCTACTTGGTTGGCCGATCACATGGAGAATGTCATGATTCATAGCATTCTCACCAATCGTTGCCCAGTTTGCATTGCCCCCCCAAATGAATTTGGAGACCTCCCAGATATGCCATACAACCCCCGGCAACACTTCCGGTATGCCACCGCATACTGCAAGTCCAACCAGGCTGTACTACAAATCGACAGAGTCAAGTAGATCAACAATGCCCTTTGGCATATCCCCAACCTCGAACCCCATAAACTTGTTCGTGGGGATACATTGCACACACTGTATCTTGGAATGCTAAAACACTTGATGAAATGGATCTAGGAATTCCTAGATTACGTCGGACGCCTTACAGTTTTCGATCACATTTGGTCCCGATTGCCACCATTTCTAGGGTTTACGAGACCAAACAATGCATACTGATCTGTCTCCCAATGGCAAGGGAAAGAAATATGGAACCTACTACGGGTACTTTTGGCAGTATTTGCTGCTGCACTCAGTTGAACCTCCGATGCCCCTGCTCTTGCGACCCAACATAAAGCATCATGCTATAAGGCAATATTATGTGTTACGTATATCACTGACTTTATCCTAATTGCACAGTACAAAGTCCACACCCCGGGAACGATCCAATCAATGAAGGATTATCTTGAGAACTTCCATATATACAAGGAACTATTTCTTTGGTTTCGAGCATCCAAGTCCTCTAAAGCCGCAGCAATGTTGGCATCGAAAGACCTCCATGCGGAACATCTCCGACTGCTTGCGTTAGATGAATCACGTCTAACAACCCAAACAAAATGGTGGAAGCTACAGCAGGAGCTACAGGAAGAGGCGGAGGAATTGGTCCATGACATGCTGACCAGTGGGGTGCACTACAATTTTCCAAAAATGCATTTGATTTCGCATTTTGCGGATCAAATTGCGGAATATGGATCTCTGCCACAATTTTTGACAGATATCTGTAAGGCTTTACATAAGCCTCTCAAGGATGGATACCGGTGGAGCAATCATGTCAATGCGGTACCTCAAGTGATTCCGACCTACACGCGAGCACACAATTTTACCATGCGCGAGAAGAATATTGCCCAATGGGTCACAGAGCTTCCCCATATACCTAACGAAATACGAATCATCCTTCATCCAACGACATGGGGTATACATCTGCCGAGAGAAGCTGCCCCTGACCAGTCTAGACATAAGTTGCAAAGGCCGATAAATACAAAAGATATACATAATCTGCAAATATTGCAGGCACTATACCAGCTACCTGACCTACTCAGTCTTACAAGTACCTTTCTTGCACGCAATTATCCCCAGTTCCCCGACCTAGAATCCGACGTTACACGTCTACAACACACCTTGGTGGAGGTATTTAACACCCTCCAAGTCACGGTTCCCACATTCAATGATGATGGGTACATGATATACCATCTGCAGTACACTGGAGGTAAGTTCCGAAACTAAGATGAAAGACATGACTGGGTATTCATGCGATGGCGTAAGTCCGCACCAGGGAAAGCCCGTGATGGACTTGACGGCAGGGTTCCTGCCCAACTAAATTCCGTGTTCAAACTGCGAGTAGAAAATAATGATACGTACTACCTTACACATGTTTCACTAATGATAGTAGTCGGCTCATCGACGCCAGATGGCCTAGAGGGCATGGTGCGCGTCGGCTTGCCGAAGAAGAATCAGGTAATGAGAATTATAGATATAGAGGGTATGGCCCATCTCATCTCCATTCATAATCAAGAGCTTTACATTGTTAATAACCGTATTAATCTCCATACATAGAATGATATTCATGATGGAAACTAGAAACATCACAAAGGAATATAGTTTGCCTTTATAGCATCTGACACCTTCGGTGCCACTAATGACAAACTGCCAGTTACCGGCGCGCTCCACTGTTTCTCTGTCTCCCCGACACCAGCTCTTCACAGGCTGCCTGCTAACGCTAGCACTACATGATCCTCCTCCTGACCCTGACGTTCCTACACAATCATCAGGAATAAGCTCTGATGCTATGTCTTGGGAGGTACTACCCTAGCGCCATGTTTTCTGAGGTGCCACCGTGATGCATGTCTTTAACATCGACGCCCTGGCACAACTACCTGATAGGCAAACCACTGTGTGCACTCAGAGTATGGAGGTGATAGCAGCTATATATTGCAAGAACAATGTACGTTTGAATTTCTATATACATAGCTGAACTATAGATGTACTTCCAACGAACTATTCCCTCATGTATCCCACTTGAACTCATCCTACGCATATGCCTCCAAAAATCCTAGCGGTTCCCTAATCTGAGCCGTCTGCAAAGTCGTTATCAGCGTGCTTTGATCTAATAATATCCATATAGCTATTAACAACAGAACGCTGATATCGCAAGACTGCACATACCTAGAGCTACCCAATTGCTGGCTGATGTAGTTATCCACTGCCATAAGCAATGCCTATTACTAGAGCAATTAGCTATGCGTTCCCATAAAGTCCGTGGATTTGCTGGCGAGTTCACGTACCTAGGTATGTCTATACATATAGATGGGGAATATCCCGGTAGTGCACTTGCAGAGTACTAAGAGCAATTAGCTATGCCTTCACATACAGTCCACTAGTTTTCTGGCGAGTTCATGTACCTGGCTATACCTGTGTCTACGCATATAGATTGGGGATATATCGGAACTGCACTAGCGGAGTCCTAAGAGCAATTAGCTAGAGTCTGCTGGTTTTCTGGCGAGTTCACGTACCTAGCTATGCTTGTGTCTGTGCATATAGATTGGTGATATATCCGAACTGCACTGGCGGAGTCCTAAGAGCAATTAGCTATATATTCACACAGAGTCCGCTAGTTTTCTGGCGAGTTCACATACCTGGCTATGCCTGTATCTGCACATATAGATTGGGGATATGTTGGAACTGCATTGGCGGAGTCCTAAGAGCAATTAGCTATCTATTCACATAGAGTCCACTGGTTTTCTGGCCAGTTCACATACCTGGCTATGCCTGTATCTGCGCATATAGATTAGGGATATATCGGAACTGCACTGGTAGAGTCCTAAGAGCAATTAGCTATACATTCATATAGAGTCCACTGGTTTTCTGGCCAGTTCACGTACCTAACTATGCCTGTGTCTGCACATATAGATTGGGGATATATCGCAACTGCACTGGCGGAGTCCTAAGAGCAATTAGCTAGAGTCCGCTGGTTTTCTGGTGAGTTCACGTACCTAGCTATGCCTGTGTCTGCGCATATAGATTGGGGATATATTGGAACTACACTGGCGGAGTCCTAAGAGCAATTAGCTATACATTTACATAGAGTCTGCTGGTTTTCTAGCGAGTTCACGTACCTAGCTAGCTATGTCTCCGCATATAGATGGAGGATATCTCGAGAGTGCACTGGGGGAGTCCTAACCTTAGCTTGACCTGCCGCCGACTGGCTGGTTGAGTTACCTGTGCAAAGAGAGGGCGCACGTGCTCTCGTGTAATATTCGTTTACACATGCCTGGAAATATGTCTCGGTTGACGTAGCTGACAAATATGTGTGATTGGCAGGAAGGCAGATTGGCGCACGCTGGTATGACAGATCAGAACATGCATGTTTCAGGCCACATATGCCCGCCAGCCATGAGATTGCCGAAGTGGGTAATAGGTATGGAAGAGGAGCCCTCATGGCAGGCTTGTAAATATGGACTTGTTTATGTGAGAAACTCATACATTGAGACTTATATATATATATATATGCGAGAAACTCATGCTTTTCGAGACTTATATATATATATGCTAGAAACTCATACTTTTCAAGGCTTATATATAGATATGCGAGAAACTCATGCTTTTCGAGGCTTATATATATATATGTAGGAAACTCGTGCTTTGGAGATATATATATATATATATGCGAGAAACTCGTGCTTTGAGGCTTATATATATATATATATGAGAAACTCATACTTTTCGATGCTTATATATAGATATACGAGAAACTCATACTTTTCGAGGCTTATATATATATATGCGGGAAACTCGTGCTTTGGAGATATATATATACTTATGCTTTTCGAGGCTTCTAGATATATATGCGAGAAACTCATGCTTTGAGACTTATATATATATATATATGAGAAACAGATCATTAGTTTCATCTGGAAGCCTCGAAAAGCATGAGTATATATATAAATCCCAAAGCACAAGTTTCTCGCATATATATATATATATCTTCAAAGCACAAGTTTCCCGCATATATACTAATAAGCCTCAAGAGCATGAGTTTCTCATATATATATATATATATCTCTAAAGCACGAGTTTCCCGCATATATACTAATAAGCCTCAAAAGCATGAGTTACTCACATATATATCTAGAAACCTCGAAAAGCATGAGTATATATATATCTCCAAAGCACGAGTTTCCTACATATATATCTGGAAGCCTTGAAAAGCATGACTATATATATAAATCTCAAAGCATGAGTTTCTCGCATATATATATATATATATCTCCAAAGCACGAGTTTCCTGCATATATATATATAAGCCTCGAAAAGCATGAGTTTCTCGCATATCTATATATAAGCCTCGAAAAGTATGAGTTTCTCGCATATATATATATATAAGTCACAAAGCATGAGTTTCTCGCATATATACTAGAAACCTCGAAAAGCATGAGTTTCTGGCATATATATATATAAGTCATAAAAGCATGAGTTTTTCGCATATATTTCTAGAAGCCTCGAAAAGCATGAGTATATATATAAGTCTCAAAGCACGAGATTCTCGCATATATATATATATATATCTCCAAAGCACGAGTTTCCCGCATATATATATATAAGTCTCGAAAAGCATGAGTTTCTCGCATATTTATATATAAGCCTCGAAAAGTATGAGTTTGTCACATATTTATATATAAGCCTCGAAAAGAATGAGTTTCTTACATATATATATATATAAATCTCAAAGCATGAGTTTCTTACATAAACAAGTCCATATTTACAAGCCTGCCATAAGGGCTCCTCTTTCATACCTATTACCCACTTCGGTAATCTCATGGCTGGCGGGCATATGTGGCCTGAAACATGTATATGCTGATCTGTCACACCAGCATGCGCCAATCTACCTTCCCACCAATCATACATATTTGTCGCCTGCGTCAACCGAGACATATATCCAGGCATGCGTGAACGAACTGAACACAAGAGCAAGGGTGCCCCCTCTTTGCACAGATAACTCAACCAGCCAGTTGGCAGCAAGTCAAGCTGAGGTTAGAACTCCCCCAGTGTACTCTCGAGATATCCCCCATCTATATGTGGAGACATAGCTAGCTAGGTACGTGAACTCACCAGAAAACTAGCGGACTCTATATGAATGTAGAGCTAATTGCTCCTAGGACTCTGCCAGTGCAGTTCCGATATATCCCCAATCTATATGCGCAGACACAGGCATAGCTAGGTACGTAAACTTGCCAGAAAACTAGCGGACCCTAGCTAATTGCTTTTAGGACTCCGCCAGTGCAGTTCCGATATATCCCCAATCTATATGCGCAGACATAGGCATAGTTAGGTATGTGAACTGGCCAGAAAACCAGTGGACTCTATGTGAATGTATAGCTAATTGCTCTTAGGACTCCGCCAGTGTAGTTCCGATATATCCCCATTCTATATGCGCAGACACAGGCATAGCTAGGTATGTGAACTCGCCAGAAAACCAGTGGACTATAGCTAATTGCTCTTAGGACTCTACCAGTGCAGTTCCAATATATCCCCAATCTATATGCACAGACATAGGCATAGCCAGGTACGTGAACTCGCCAGAAAACTAGTGGACTCTATGTGAATGTATAGCTAATTACTCTTAGGACTCAGCCACTGCAGTTCCAATATATCCCCAATCTATACGCTCAGACACAGGCATAGCCAGGTACATGAACTGGCCAGAAAACTAGCAGACTCTATGTGAATGTATAGCTAATTGCTCTTAGGACTCCGCTAATACAGTTCCAATATATCCCCAATCTATATGAGTAGACACAGGCATAGCTAGGTACGTAAACTCACCAGAAAACCAGCGGACTCTAGCTAATTGCTCTTAGGACTCCGCCAGTGCAGTTCTGATATATCCCTAATCTATATGCGCAGACACAGGCATAGCCAGGTACGTAAACTGGCCAGAAAACCAGTAGACTCTATGTGAATGTATAGCTAATTGCTCTTAGGACTCCGCCAGTGCAGTTCGAATATATCTCCAATCTATATACGTAGACACAGGTATAGCTAGGTACGTGAACTGGCTAGAAAACTAGCAGACTCTATGTGAATGTATAGCTAATTGCTCTTAGGACTCCACCAGTACAGTTCCGATATATCCCCAATCTATATGCGCAGACATAGGCATAGCCAGGTATGTGAACTCACCAGAAAACCAGCGGACTCTAGCTAATTGCTCTTAGGACTCTGCCAGTGCAGTTCCAATATATCCCCAATCTATATGTACAGACACAGGCATAGCCAGGTACGTGAACTCGCCAGAAAATCTGTGGACTGTATGTGAAGGCATAGCTAATTGCTCTTAGGACTCTGCAAGTGCACTTCCGAGATATTCCCCATCTATATGTGTAGACATACTTAGGTACGTAAACTCGCCAGCAAATCCATGGACTTTATGGGAACGCATAGCTAATTGCTCTAGTAATAGGCATTACTCATGGCAGTAGATGACTATATCAGCCAGCAATTGGGTAGCTCTAGGCATATGCAGTCTCGCGATATCAGCATTCTGTTGTTAATAGCTATATAGATATTATTAGATCAAAGCATGGCGATAACGACTTTGCAGACAGCTCAGATCAGGGAACCGCTAGGATTTTTGGAGGCATATGTGCAGGATGAGTTCAAGTGGGATGCATAAGGGAATGGTTTGTTGGAAGTGCATATATAGCTCAGCTATGTTTATAGAAATTCAAACGTACATAGTTCTTACAATGTATAGTTACTATCACCTCCATGCTTTGAGTGCACACAGTGGTTTGCCTATCAGGTAGTTATGCCAGGGCGTCGATATTAAAGACACGCATCATGGCGCCACCTCAGAAAACATGGAGCCAGGGCGGTACCTCCCAAGACATAGCGTCAGAGCTCATTCCTGATGATTGTGCAGGAATGTCAGGGTCAGGAGGAGGACCATGTGGTGCCAGCATCAGCAGGCAGCCTGTGAAGAGCCAGCATCGGGGAGACAGAGAAACAGCGGAGTGCGCTGGTAACTGGCAGTTTGTCATTAGTGGCACCGAAGGCATCAGATGCCATAAAGGCAAACTATATTCCTTTGTGATGATGACTATTACCAGCCCAGGCATTGAATAGTACGGCACCCATGTGCGACAGGGGGCTGATCACTGTCATGCCACTTCTCTGGTTATCCCTTATCTCATTCTCTTCGGAAAGTCTATATTGTCGGCCTTAGCAGTCGGCCTTGGTAATTATGGTTTTCCTGTATATATACCTCCCTTCCCGCGCATTTTCCCTTCGCTCTATATCCCAGCACATTACGGCGAGCATTAGAGTGAGTATTGGAGCGAGTAACAGAGCGAGTATTAGGGCGAGTACTAGAGCGAGTATTGGAGCGAGTATTAGGGCGAGTATTAGAGCGAGTATTGGAGTGAGTATTAGGGCGAGTATTAGGGCGAGTATTAGAGCGAGTATTAGAGCGAGTATTGGAGCAAGTATTAGAGCGAGTGTTAGAGTGATTGAAGCAGCGAGTGCATACTCTCTATATATATCTATTACTTAATACTTCTGTGTATATAATTATTAGCGAATACAATGGATATTTCCGCTGCATGCATATGCAATGGCTGCAATAGTGGCTACGCACCTGGCTGGTGTTAGAGCGTCGTACATACAAGCGGGTGCATTGTAGAAGAGAGCGATTGTGGGCTATCCGTTAGCAATGCCAGCTGTAGAACCTATAGCGTTTGGGACGAGCAGTCCATCACATGTTGCGTCCTAGGAGAGGGAGCATCTGCCAAACAAATGTGTTGCGTCCCAGGCATGGGAGCACACTTGTATTGCGTTTTAGGAGCAGAAGCACACTTGTGTTGCATCCTGGGCGCGGGAACATCTGCCACGGGCGAGTGTTGCGTCCCAGGAGCTGGAGCACAGTGCGTTGCGTCCCAAACGCGGGCGCAAACTGCTAGTGCGTCCTGATGCACGAGCACCAAGCACTGGCGTCCTGATGCACGAGCACCAAGCACTGGCGTCCTGATCTTGAGTTTTCGTCCTGTGCGTCCTTTGCGTCCTATGCGTCCGGATGCACAGGACGCAAACACGATTTCTTGCTGATGCTTCTGACGCTTCTGACACTTCTGAAGCTTGTAAGCTTTCCAAACTAGAAGACGACCTCCAAAGCTCGCTTGGAGAGCCAAAGCTTTCACTATTGGTTGAGCAGAATGCACCTGAGGAACCACTATACTCCGAATCCACTACACACTTTTCAACATTGTCCGCAATCATATCCACTTCCATGTCCGTGTCACTCTCACTAGATGTGGGAGTGTTCTATTGTAGTAAAGAGCATCTCCAAGTCCAGTCGGGCATTGCGTAGAAGTTGATAATCTCTGGAGGTCTACATGGAGTTAGCCTGACATTGTGATTAGATGCAACATCAAGAACATGCCTTCAGGAAGGTAGAAGCAAGATGCGCTCCCCATAACATTGAACTATTATTCTGGGTGATAGGTGCCATGGTTGAGGCACAAATACATGACATCAAGACACTAAGGTGTCTAGTATTCGATGGGTCTTGGAAAGCACCTAGAATAAGGTAAGTTACAGCTTAGATGTTCTTCGGCCCAGTATCAACTTACAGATAGAAATTGACAATTTTCGCATAAACCCAGGATAACACACCCATGCTATTGGTAGTTGGTCAGCAGAGAGTTAGGTAAAAGTTGAAAAGAGTAACCTACAATAAATCGTAAAAAGTGTAGTTGTCTAGATAAAATGGATCCCAAGTAGATGGGCTACAAGGTATAAGTAGTACCAACCTATCCAGATCAGCTCAAGGAGTACTTGGGCTGCTACTCGAGACTCAATCCTGCTTGAGTCGAATCGTTCTATAACCAACAGCGTAGCCTCAAATTTTACCAATTCACTACTACCCAGCTCAGGAAATATTATAGTCCATTGTTCTGCTCCCACAACACTCTGAAGTGTTCAAATGACTCTTCATCATCCGGGTTGTAATAGTTCTCCGCCATATTGTTAGGCTAATATAAATGGCAATACCTACATACTCTATATATATATAGTTTTATTCATTTATTTGATTTTTTATTTTTCATTTTTAAAAAAGAAAAAACTCATTGCTCATATTCGATGACTATTGCCTATTTAGGAATTATCTGGATATTGTAATACTGCATTACTGGCGAATAACGATCCTTGTCAGTTCTCTGACTTTCACTGCAGACATTATTAGCAAGTCAGTAGCATGTTACCACCACTGTTTTGCACTCAACATCACCTTTACTGCATAATCTCGGCCTATGTCATTAAACTGACAAGGATCGTTGTTCGCTAGTGGATGTAGTATCCTATTTACATACCTCTTTATTCTACTTTAGATCAGTACATACTAGTTACTCAGTAGCCTTATTTAAATCTGGCCTACATACCCAGTAGTGTACTAAGATCTGGTGGCTAATGCTGCTTAGCTTATGAAATCTATACCTGTTGGGTGAAGTTGCTTAGTTAAGCCTCAACAGAAACACTACTTAAGTATGCCACCCAATTTGAAATTACGCTACGAATAACTGGAGCTCTACGGTATGTGACCATATTTGGTAATGCTACGAAATACCTATGCCTGCTTGGTATAACCGCAAGTACCAAACTGCTCAGCAGTGACCAGTCCGTGACAATTCAACTAGTCCGTAACAAGTCAACTAGTCTAACAAGTTAACTATTCTGTGACAAGTCAACTAGTCCGTGACAAGTCAATAGTCTGGTTGGCACAACACCCTCCTCACAAGTCAACCTCTACGAGGGTCTGATCGAGACTAACAAGTCAACTAGTCTGACAACAATGACGGGTAGTGCAACAGACTAGTCAACCAGTACGTACCAACACAATTACTCAGTGATAAGTCTATGACAAGACGATCAGTCTGTAACAAGTCAAGTGCCAACCGACTAACAAGTCAACGAGTACATAAAAGATAATCCAATCTATGATAAGACAGTCAATCTGAAAGACAACAAATGATAAGTCAACTAGTCTGTGACAAGACAAACAATCCGTGACAAGACAACCAACTAACTGTCAAGTGATTCCAACCATATCAAACTCCCAATCGTGTAGAAGATACCTCCACATTAATGACTAACTACATACTAATTGGGTATTGGCTTTTTTTCTTCGCTCTAATTGTATAGTTTATCTCGTTTCTGAGACTCCTTTACTTTAGCAATAGAGACATCAAGGGGCTGGAGGGTAGACCATAGCCAGATAGTGGCCATAGCAATGGTAGATAAAATCCGCATGTCCTCGCTGCTCCTTCAACTACAGTAACTGCAATCACTACACTACTTCTTCAACTACCATAATCCTTATCCTCAAGATCTCACACACCGAACAACACTATGCATACAACTCGAGCACAAGAATCTCAGAGCAAAGCATGGCCCCAAGGTATAACTTCTCATACTTAGTTTCTTGTCCAATATCATTTTTTGCAGTTATCCTACGTAATCTTGGTATTTGTGATTCTAGGCTTAATAGGCTTGCCCAATTGACCGGTTGCACTGGATAGATTCTGATCGTATTTTCATTACTTCTGGGGACTGAACTTTTGGAAGCCATAGGCAACTGCACGTGCCAAAAGCACTGTGGCTTATAGTAGTAGAAAATAGTTAAGGCTCCAGTGGACAGAAATAGGCGCTATAGCGGTATGTGGGCACATCACTTGAAAATAACAGGACCTTGTTAGAAGCCTACAGCTAATCCGAATTTTACTCTAGTGATCTTAGGAACCGATATCTGTGGCACTACCAGTCTCGCAGGCCAGTAGAGGTCCCTGCTACCCCAAGTGAGGCACCTATAGATAGTGAGGAGTTGAAGACGATTTTCCTAGCGAGTAGCCAGAGAATAAGGAGAATGAGAAGCCTGTCCCAAGCAGCAATATGAATTATCCCAATTTATTACATCTGCTTCTGCCTTCTAAGAACGTCCTATGATTTTAGACCCTGCCCCTTCTGGTTTCTGCCCAGTGAAGCCCCTTCCCCATTGCGAGTACTAAGTCATTTATCTGATAAGGATGGGGATGAGGTAGCTCCCCTCAGGACTATGGATACTTAACAGCAGCTCCTCCGTAAGCAACAAAGGGCTCGCGATTAGAAGCGGAGGGAAAAAAGGAGGGCAGGTCTAGGTAGACAGCTTGAGATAGTCAGCTCAATGGAAGGGCATCTTATCGGCCTGGCTGTTCAAATATCTATATTGCCCATATTGGCCCTATAACTATGAATTTTAAGAAATAATAATTCTGGTTTATTTGGAATGCATCTATGCGCTTAGTAACATATGCTCGCTTAGTAGTAATACAAGTCATATTTTCCTTTTTCAGTTTATGACATCTAAGTTTGCTTATAGTCTCGATGTTTGCTTGCATACAAAGAATGAATGCATGCCTTTATTCAATTTCCCCTTTGTTCAATTTGCCTCTTTGTTCACTTCAACTCGCCATAACTTGTGAGGCATCTGAGAATCTCATTCATTTGTTACAACAAACATTGACAGTTCAACCCATATAAATTGTGCTCATAATAATTCAGGGGTAAGTGCTTTAAGTTCTATAACCGGAGACCAGCTATGTAAGTCGTAGGTGGAAAGATTATTGACGGAGATATCATAGACATTTTAACCCACATAACTTGGCCTCAGAATATTCAAAGGTTGTATCCTTATGGGTTGCCTAAATTGGAAAGATAGTGTAATTCACTGAATTGTAAAAGTCTCATGCTGCGTCCAGTATAATACCCACTATTAGCTATTGTCAGCGCCGGTTACAAGGCCTCATTTCTGCAGGTATGTGCTCCAAGGTCATGTATGATCCAAAGTGCTCCAAGGGCTGTGTCATAATAGTGTCATGGATGGTGTCATGGACAGTGTCACGGTTGGTGTCTAGGACGTCTATAGATTGACAAGAAAGCATATAGCCAAAAAAACAGACTATCAAAGCAAGGGATCATAATGGTAGGCCCCATACAAAAAAGAAGATGCGATGAAGAGGAACACAACATTCGGAATCGAACAACAGATAAATACAAATGGAGAAAGACTTCTGTAACAACTATGCCAGTCATATCTATTCTAGCTATGCCTGCCCCAGCCCCAGTTATACCAGTAAACCCATATGAGAAGTATGCAGAATTTCTTTGGAGCTCAAAAGAATTCGACCTAGACAAAGAGTTTAGTGGGGGTCATAAAGTTTGGGGAACATCAACCAATCCACATACCAGAAAAATCTGGGAAACTCAGAAAAGATTGCTAGATCCACTTCTAGCGTTCGAACGAGCCAAGGAGTGGAAGTGCCAAAAAGTTAATAGGGCTCTTAAAGATGGCGTAGCGGAGAGTGAGCATGCCACTGTTACCGGTGCACCAATTGGGATGAAGAGGAATCAGCTCAGTGATGTGCAATGCGGCAAGTTCGAATGACTTGTCCAAAAGACCTGGGAGGCAATGTTAGTTAGGAAGAAGGCGTATATTTTATATTACTGGTATGGGCTCTCCCAAGCACAGAAGAGGTTTTATCTTGAGCTAGGCGAAGGTGATAATATACTGGCATTTACAATTCCAGAAAGTGATTTGGAAGAAACAGGAACAAAGCCAGTAAATAAGTTTAGTGTTGTTGTTAGTATTGAGCCTATTTCACGCCAAGCATACGCACGGTTCAAAGGCCCAATTGAACAGCCACATGCATAAGACGATGCAATTGCCATAGCTGATTGGATCATACAGGAAATAGAAATAGCTGAAGGGGGTGCGGAAGATTGTTTAAGTAATACAGTTGAGGATATTGAACCCGTATGTATCTCTCCCTTCAGAATTGTGATATATTATTCACCATAGCATAGGACTTCGAAGATGAAAGCAATGGCCAGGTTCTAGAGGACGACCTTTCATCATTTGACGCTGAGGCCGAGCTTACTGATTCCAACGATGATGCCAAGGTATATTTGGTAAAGGATAGCGTAATCGAAACTCCATTATGGCCAGTATCGAGGCTACGTCAAAAAGGATTGCCTCATCTTGGTGGCGATTCACCCTCAGAACTTATCCCGAGCAACACAGATGATGATAATTACGAAGATGTGGAGGGGATTGAGGAGAATAAAGTGGAAGAAGGTGATGAAGAAAATGAAGAGGGTGAAGAGGATAAAGAAGATGAAGAGGGTGAAGAAGATAAAGAGGATGAAGAAGATGAAGAGGATGAAAAGGGTGAAGGAGAGGATGATATCGAGGGAGAAGAACATGATGAATAACGACCATGTATGGGATGTCACAGACCTTATACTTTGTCACGGAATTTATATTTTGTTACAGATCCCTATGTTGTCCAGTAATTATTTCTCTATTTCCTTGTTCTCTAATGGAATGTTTAGTATTAGTTGTTTGATATATCATTGTGGGTCAGGATTGTTGATTTATTATTCTTTTGGATACAGCAATAGGTTAGTATAGACTAGTTACTAGGTGGACAATAGAGTACTTAAGATATAGTCTGGTTGGCACAAGCCCGGTATATTAGGCTAATGGTGCAGGCTTAGACTAGGGTACAACTCACGAGTCGGCTTGCACTAGTCCCTCGGTATTCTAAGGTTGCATATGAGACAGATAGGTATATATATATACTCTAGTATATATCGCCTTCCAGCTTGTCTGGTCTCCTCCGGTAATTCTAGCCCACCTGCAGGCAAAAGTAACCCATATGCGGCCCCATTAAGGGGGCCAAAATGAGTCAGTCCCTAGGGAGAATTTGGCAAAAGGTGAGTTAATCTGCCATGATAATACTTGTTTAGCTTAATTGTGTATATGACTAATAGCCTAACAGCTAGTTGTCGATATCCTTTATAGGGTTTCGTTTGTCGTGTTTCCTTTGTCGGGTTTCCTTTATTGATGTATAACACTAAAGTATCTAAGCTAACTTAAGGGAACATGCAGGCAAACTTGGATTCATTGTTTGATAGTTAGGTCTGGATCCCCACAATGCTCTGTATTGCTTCGTCTCGTATAAGATCATCACTATCGCCCCTGAGTTACCAAGTTTATTACCTCCTTTAACCAGCTAATATATAATAATGGCAAGAACAAAGTAGGTTCCGAAGAAAAACCCTGGGCAACCAGCAAGGTCACAAGTCCCTAAGAATATAAAATCAGTCGTGCCCTCCCAAAAAGTGGTAGCACCAGAAACCATAAGAAAGCAGTCACAAGGACGTTAGCATTCCATTCCATGAAGTATTCTATTCTATGAAGTAAAAAGGACTAATCTAACTATATTATTAGTCAGCCTTATATGTCAGATTAGGAATCAACAGAGAAGCATTGACCTAATATTTCCGAAGATTGCATTCTATAGGCATTGCAAGGAGATTGTACTAAACGTTAATAGGGATAATAACAACAAATACCTGCAGTTCATAGATCAGAATAATATGGAGCATATCCAAGTGAGGGCAACAGATGCCATACAGGAGGTGGCGGAAGCAAATATGCATGAGTATTTCACTAGTAAGTCAAAATATATCACAGATGCTGTTATAGATGCTATCACAGACAAATATGACTAATTACGAATACAGAAAAAGCGGTGCCCTGATTGCAATACAAGGCAGTGAAACAAACAATAGACAAACAATCTTACAGCGGGATGTTAGACTATGGTATAAAATTTAGGTGAATATATTGGCCAGGGGTAATGTACCAGGGGCATTTCTACATGTACCTCATGTGAGCCGACAAATAGCTAAAAAAGCAAAAAGAGGATACCGTGCAGTACCAAGACTAGCCAGAGGAGGAGGGCCAGCAGCAGTAGCAGGGGCAGGAGGAGGAGGAGCAGCAGCAACAGCAGCAGCAGGAGCAGGACCAGGGGCAGGGGGAGGACTAGGAGTAGTGGTAGTAGCAGCAGCAGCAGCCGGAGCAGGACTAGAGGCAGGAGGAGGAGGACTAGAAGCAGGAGGAGGAGGAGAAGCAGTAGCAATGGTGGGGGCAGTAGCAGGCAGAGGGGCAGCAGGAGGAGGAGGCGCAGGTACCTAATAATCATTCCCTTGTATTAGCATACTGTACATCACCTAGCAGAAAGTTCACTATTACTGAGGATGAAATATATAGTTACAAGAACGACTATAATGTAGGGAGGTTTACATCAACAGTCGAAGAGGGACTGCCCTGATGTTATACAATTCTAGTTTAGATGTCAATTACTAAGAAACACAGATACTCGAACGCCTGACAGCTAAGGTAAATATTGGAATCTTTGTCGAATTAGGTTCCAGTACCCGACTTCCTACTAGTTGAACACCATCCTACCAGCTAAGTACTGTTTTTAGGGAACGTTTAGGGCATTTGGTTTTGCTTTCAAGAGTTTTTTTTTTTTCTTTCTATGTTGCATAGTTGTATGAATTGATTTACGGGGGATTATTGGTAAACTCAAGTGAGGTTAGGAAGGATTTTTCAGGTTTTGTAGGATATGGGAAGGATTTTTGTTATAGTTATGGTGATGGGTCTTGTGATTTATTTAAGGTATATTAATATATTTCTTAACTGATATTTGGGTAAGGATTTTGTTTGGCTATGTAGTACAGATTGCTAGTATTGTTTGTCAATGGATGGGAGCAATCTGTGACAGTGTAAGCAATCCATGATAGTGCAAGCAATCCGTGACAGTGCCAGCAATCCATCATAGTGCAAGCAATCCATGACAGTGCAAGCAATCTATGACAGGCAATTTCGCATAGTGAAAGAAGCAAGGAATCCGTGATAGTGCAAGAAATCTGTGACAAGTAATCGGGCACAGTGCATACAATCTGTGATAGTGCAAGGAATACTAGACAAGCAATCTGGCACTATACAAGCAACCTATAAAGGTAGAAAGAATTAGTCATACAAAGACAACCAAGATATAGGAGAACGGAATGAGGATGTTAAACGTGATGAGATTATAGAAGAGTCAGGACAAAACAATAAAAAAAAAAAAGGAAACAGGGTAGGCTTGGCAAGTAATCTGTAGATTACCAATTAATTGCAAGTCAAGTTGTAGGACAGGAAAGCCGACTTGGCGAGTTGTTGAAACTACAAAACTCACTTACCGAGGCGGGTCTTGGTGACCAGGTTTGAGTTGTACTCGCCTTATAGTGCACACTATCATCTTGTAGTTACTTGTGAAATAAAAGATAAGAATAACCTCATTCCTATACATGCACTTATAGATTGTGGAACTACAGGGTATGCATTTATAGATCAAGATTTTGCAAGCCATCACAAACTTCCACTATATAAACTAAGAAAACCTTGAATACTAGAAGTAATCAATGAACAACTAATCGAATCTGGAATTATCATGCATATGACCAAAATACAAATGACCATTGGGCAACACCATGAACAACTATTCTTATTTGTTACTAAACTTAGACATTACCCCATAGTATTGGGAATACCTTGACTTCGCTATCATGATGTCAGCATCCGATTCATATAAAATACAATTACCTTTGATTCCGAATATTGTATACAATACTGCTTTCAAAAACCCTCATCAATTACTGGGATTTCTATACTGATTCTACAACAACCTCAAATTGTCATGATAGCTAGCTCCACGTTCAGCAGACAAATTAAAAAAGGGAAAGGAATAGAACAACCTTTTCAGTTCACTATTTACAAACTCTATCAAGCTCTCAAGCCAGCTAAACAGGAACTTCACAGTAAAGATAATAAAATTAAAGAACTCCTTCCTACAGAATACCATGAATATTTACCTCTCTTTAAGAAAGCTATTACAGAAGTACTTCTACCTCACCGATCCTATGATCATAAAATTCCACTGAAAGAAGGATTTACACCAGCATTCGGGCCTCTATATTCCCTATCTAAACCAGAACTACAAGCCTTTAAAGAATAGATAGATGAAAACCTCTCAAAAGGATTTATATACGCTTCATCATTACCTGTAGGAGTACCTATATTATTGGTCAAGAATAAAAATGGGTCATTGCATTTATGTGTTGATTATCGAGAACTAAATGATGGTACCATTAAGAATCGATATCCATTACCTTTAATATACAAAACACTCACCAGACTATCAAAAGCTCATTACTATACAATACTAGATATATGAATTGAATACAACCTAATCAGAATGGCAGAAGGGGAGGAATGGAAAATAGCATTTCAAACAAGCTATGACCTATTTGAAATACTCATCATGCCTTTTGGCCTTATAAATACCCCAGCCAGTTTCCAATATTTCATTAATGACGTCCTCCACCCGTTTCTGGATAATTTCTGTACAGCTTACTTGAACAATATTTTAATATACAGCTATACACTAGAGGAATATAAACACTATATATCAAAGGTATTAGAAGCACTACAAAACGCCGGACTATACCTAAAACCAGAAAAATACAAATTCCATAAAACAAAAGTACAATATCTCGGCATGATAATATCTAAAAATGGCATACAAATGGACCCTACAAAAATTAAAGCTATTATTGACTGGGAATCCCCAATTAACTTACATGATGCCAGATGTTTCTTAGGATTTGCTAATTTCTATCGACGGTTCATAAAAGATTTTTCCTCTATAGTAGTACCTATAGTAAAGCTTACTAAAAAAGATACACTATGGAAATGGGATAATGAATGTGAATCTATATTCCAACACCTTAAAAAAGCATTCACTACTGCTCTCATCCTCCAATGTTTCGATCCAGACGACGAAATACTCATAGAAGCTAATGCCTCTGACTATGTTTCTGCTGGAATACTGTCACAATACAACAAGAATGGAATACTATATCCCATAGCATACTTCTCAAAAAACATTCTCCAGCTGAGTACAACTATGAAATATATGACAAAGAATTAATGGCAATTGTATGATGCTTTGAAGAATAGAGACCAGAACTAGAATCTACTATACATTCTATTAAAGTACTCTCTGACCATAGAAATCTGGAATATTTCATATCTATAAAACTATTAAATAGACACTAAATTAGATGGTCAGAGTATTTTATCCTGCTTTAACTTTAAGATAATCTACTGACCAGGAAAATCCGCTGGAAAACCGGATACCTTTACAAGAAGGTCAGGAGACATTCCTAAAGAAGGGGATGAACATACATAATTCTAACACCAAGTGGTATTAAAACCCTATAACCTGGCGATAAATATGATAATGGAAAAGGGCCAATCTATTGAGGACTTGTTCCAACAGGGATTTGCTATTGATCCGGTACTACAAGAAACCTTGAAGAAACTTCAACAGGGACAAAAACAATCAAAAGATATCTCATTAGCAAAATATGAAGAGGATAATAGTAAGCTGAGATTTCGGGGGAAAATTTATGTACTAAACTATAATCCTCTAAAGCTACAATTAATTGAAGATCACCATATAATCCCAATAGCAGGACATCCAGAGTATTCTAAAACTTTGGAATTATTATCATGACAATACTATTGGCCACAAATGCATAAAGAAGTAGATCATTATATTCGCAATTTTCATCCCTATCAATAATCAAAAATATCACAACATGCTTCTTTAGGAATCCTATAATGATTATCAATACCACAAGGGGCTTGGTGAGATATTTCAATAGATTTCATTACAGAACTACCTTAGTCAAATGGATATAATTCAATTCTA